>BTPG01000008.1:51203544-51258402 GCA_036245525.1 Semisulcospira habei
TAGTTGCGAGAGATGGATCGATTGATAATTCAACGATAGTGCCCGATTAGCTTTGCGCCTCCAGGTGCCAAGCTAATCTGGCACTACCCTTGAATTATCATGGTCGATCCATCTCCTGCTATGATGCGTCTTGTCCAAATGGGTTATTTTTGTCGTTCTGTTGCACCTACTATTGATAGAGAGGCTCACGCTTACTAGCGTTGTGTGCTTCACAAAGTGCCCATTTCACACACTGTGTTGGTTCAGTCCAATCACGGAGCTAGAGGCACATGCTCTCTAAAAATCAAAAAAAATATTGCGGACATGTTGCGTAATTTTCTTTTCTTTTCTTAAAAAAAAATGAGCGGAAAGGTGCCCATATAATGTTTTGTTGTTAAACTGTCAGTCATTTCGGACTGAAAGTCCGAAATAACTGTCATTATAACAACAAAACATTACATGTGCGCTTTTTGCGGATTCCCCCCCCCCCCCCCCCCCTCCCCCCCCCCCCCCCCCCTACCGCTTACCGCTAAAATGAAACAGCTTTAGTCTTCTATAAATAAGATACATTAAAACGTCATTCTGTTTTCCAGAGCTAAATCAACATCTGTGCATGTTGTTTGTTTATCTGTAGAGGGTATGACAGAGTTATAAAATCCCTGGTTGTACGTCGTCTGACTCGGTGGCATAAAAAGGTGGGTCTATGTAATGTGTTTACCACAGTGTCAACAACTTCCTGGCAAATCGGCTTCTGTTTTTGGCTCACTTGCGAAGCAAAAGTGAGTCTATGTTTTGGGCCAGTGGTCGTTCGTGGTAAACTTTACGTTGGCATTTTCTCGGAGACTATTCAAGCCACATTCTTCAAACTTGGTCCAAGGATACTTTGTGGTAAGACCTTTCTAAACATACCAATTTGAGTTACCTCTCACAAATGTCAAGGTCACAGAGTATCAGAAAATAGGTAAAAAATAGCTATATTTTGACATAATTTAAAGATACCTGATGGTAAGACCTTTCTATACGTACTAATTTGGTTGATCCCTCGGAAAAGACAAGGGTCACAAGAGCTCAGGAAATAGTTGAAAAATACCCATATTTTGACAAAAGATGTTTTTTCTCAAATACTATTTACAACTTAAAACCCAATCTTGGTACAGAGATACCTGATGGTAAGACCTATCTATGCATACTAATTTGGATGACCCCTTGGAAAGGTCAAGGGTCACAAGAGGCTGGCAAATGTGTGTAAAATGCTGATTTGATGAAAGTGTAGGTATTCCCAAATTTTTGCAAATTTTTCAACCAAAGTTGGTACAAAGATAGCTGATGATAAGACTTTCCTATGCATACTAATTTAGTGGACTCATCACAAAGGTCAAGGGTCTCGGGGGTTGATAGATGTGTGAAAAATGTTTACATTTTCAGAAAACATGGATTTTGCAGGCAGCCCTTGTCACAAAGGTCACACATATGTAAATCGGTCATACACGTGAGCCATAATGGCTTTGCCTGTCTTGTTTATTTTTATAACGACGTTATACCTGCGATAAATCGTAGCAACCAACAATTTGCAGGTTTCAAATCTATAACACCAACTGGAACTCTCTCTCTCTCTCTCCCCCCCCCCCCCCCTTATTTTTTAGTTACCCTTGAAGACGGTTTCACAACTACCTACTCTCCACTTATACCAATATTCTCTTACTGAATTTGATTATTTGCTTTGTTTTCATGACTTATTACTTGTTGTGTACCGTGCTAAATGCTGGGGTTATTTTTTCCCGGGGTCCTCCCGTTTTTCCCCGAGGTAGTCCTCAACTTGAAGGTGATATCAAGTTTGCCTTCGGGTTGGTGTTTAGCAGGTTTTGTGTATTAGACACTCAGCCTACTTCGTGCCCAAGGGTACTCCCCGTTCTCTCTCTCTCTCTCTCTCTTTCTCTCTCTCCATCTCTCTCTCTCTCTCTCTCTCTCTCTCTCTCTCTCTCTCTCTCTCTCTCTCTCTCTCTCTCTCTCTCTCTCTCTCTCTCTCTCTCGGAGCTCACGAATGTAGCACACCAAAAAAAGTTCAGAGTCAATTAGCGATGCAAAATTAGGCGATTTCGTCACTAATCAAAGTTCTACTGTTTGGATTTTACTACCAGTGTCTTGGCCTATCTACGCTGATCATAACGGTGTAAATTTGGACTTTGTGCGACCACAGACTTCTGCCATCTGACTGGTTTTCCTGTATCGCCATTGAACTGAGTACGACAATCGTCGGTGTGACTGTTAGTACAACACTGCCAGCTACGTGCACTGTGTAGTACTGTGTATTACTGTGTAGCACTGTTGTGTCAATCGAACTGTGCTAAGATGGCAGACAAAGAAGCTCTATCCGCATATCCACTCGAGGTCTCTGGAACTACACCACCTTTAGTTACTGTCAGTGACATTCAGCGTATAATCGACAAGCAGACACAGGTGATTGACGAGAAACTGGGGTCTCTTCGTGCTGACCTTTGTGATGTGCTGACCTCTATACAGGCGATTGGCACCGACATTGCTGACTTGAAGCAACGCGCTCGCAGCCTGGAGGACACCTGCAAGGAACTGACTGAGAAGCAGGAGGAGGTTTCCGAGTCTGTAGAAGACTTGCAGGAGGACATGGAAGATCTGCGGAAACGCTACGAGGAAGAACTAGACAAGCCAGAGGCGTTCTCACGTAGGGACAATCTGCGACTCTTTGGAATCGTGGAAACGCCAGGCGAGACCTTCGATTCCTGTGCCACCAAAGTACTGGAATGTCTGCAGGGCACAGTGCCAAATAAAACCTGGACTGAGGACGATTTGGTACGCGCACACCGGGTGGGGAACAAACCGGACTTTGCATCTGTAGCAGCCAACCGTGCCAGAGCCAACAACAAGCCCCGCCCCATGATCGTGAAGTTCGCGAGATGGAGGGACAAGATGGACGTCCTGACCAAGGGTCGTGCTGCACTCAAGCAAAAGGGGGTTAATGTTGCTGGTGACTTAACCAACCGGCAACATGAACAGATCAGACTGCACCGGGAGAAAGGAATGCGGGCGTACTACAAGGGAAACAAGCTGGTCGTCGCTGGACCCCTAGTTCAACGGAACCACGACACCGACAACTTCGGCCGCCGTCATGCGACAGACAACAGCGTCGACAGAAGACCGGACAACCGTATCCAAGGACTCGGTGCCGCCGCAGCTACTGGTCAGCAGGTCAACGCAACACCGGCACGTGCGCCACACTTGGTGTCCCCGTTACAGCCTTCACCTAAACCAGCGAAACGGCGCCGGCCACACAGTTCCCCTACAATTGAGGTCGGGGACGAATCCAGTGACCCGTGATATGTCGGCCAAGCCGCGTCTCCCACCTCAATTGCACGGGATGTGTCACCGATGCGCGCGTGTGTTGTAGAGCAGCCAGTAGATAATGTGTTGCATACACTTACCTTTCTGTCATGGAATGTTGATGGACTGTGGAGCAAGCTATCTGACCCAGACTTTCTACAATATGTAAGTAATTATGACATTGTGTGTTTGTTTGAAACATTTTTAGACAATGCTTTCGTCCCGCCTGACTGCTGGTCTGATTTCACGTGTTTTTCCTTACCTGCAGTCAAACTGTCACGTCAAGGAAGAAGCTCGGGAGGTGTTGTTGTGTTAGTAAAAAATGTGTATGCCAAGTTTGTTTTCCAAGTGAACATGACATGCGCTCAAAGTGTCTTTCTCAAACTTGACAGATCATTGTTTGGTACTGAATGCGATGTGCTTTTGGTCGCGTGCTATGTTCCGCCCAAGGATTCACCATTTTATAGACAATTACCGTACGACTGCCTGTTGGAAGAATTAGAACAGTGTCTTGCTAGTGCCCTCGAGCAATTTGGAGACATTCATTTCCTAATGTGTGGTGATTTTAATGGTAGAACTGGGGATTTGCAGCCTAATCCATATTTGTTTCAGCTTGATCCTGATGAAACACTACTAACTAATACCGCTCTATTTGAACCTTCACGATTTACTGAAGATATGACTGTAAATACATTTGGAAGAAAACTATTAGATTTGTGTGCATGTTTTGAACTGATGATTCTGAATGGGTTCTGTAGCCCTGATCTGTCAAAGCACCTGACATTTATTTCTCCCACTGGTTGTAGTATTAATGATTATTTTGTTGCATCTCCTGACTTTATTTGTTTGTGTGACAAACTTGAAGTTGGCGAGAGGATAGAGTCTGTACACATGCCACTGGTCCTTACTGTGTCTTGTGTACGTGTATCACCCCACAACGATGTTTCTGATGATGATACGCAGTGTTTTTCATTTGATAAGATTATCTGGGAACCTGCTAAGGCCCAAACGCTCAGCGACAGTTTAACTACTCCTGCATTCCAGGATGCTCTAGTAGCTGCTACTGCTGAGATCGATGATGATATTAATAGTGCATTAGACATTTTCACATGTGCTATCAAAGACGCTGCTAGTTGCATGACAAAACAATTTCATTCCTCCACAGGCAATACACACAAAACAAACACCGCTAGTCACCCCTGGTTTGACCAGGAATGCAGAAATGCAAAAATGCGAACGCGTAAAGCCTTACGTACATACACAAAAAATAAAACCATGGAAAATAAAGCATCGTTTGTTAATGAGAGAAAACAATACAAGAGATTACTTAGAGCTAAAGAAGTTAATTTTAAGAGGGAAGCTGTTGACAAAATTCTTGAGTATAGACATAACTCTCAGGCATTTTGGAAGGAAATAAAGAAGTGGAAAAGAAAACGTCGTTTAAGAAACAATATAACAAAGAAGCAGTGGTTTGATCACTTCTCTAGCATTCTAAATGAAAACATAGCACAGCAAGAGAATAATGATGATGTATATTTTTCAGAAGACTCTGAGTCTGATGAAGCCTTATTTCATGACCTAGATATCAACATAGAAGAAGCAGAAGTTATTGCTGCTATAAAACATGCCAAAGCAGGAAAGGCCCCCGGGCCTGATGGAATTATAAATGAAGTTCTTAAAGTCTCCAACCCAGCTATCATCTCCTTTCTCACTAAGTATTTTAATGCTCTATTCAACAAAGGGTTGTTCCCCAGCGAATGGTCTAAAGCTATTATTTTCCCACTCCACAAGAAAGGAGATGTAAATAATCCAGATAATTATCGTGGTATTGCTCTTATTAGCTGTGTTAGTAAACTGTATACCTACATTTTGAACAGAAGGTTAACAGATTGGGCTGAGGAACATAATATTCTGTCTGAAACACAAGCCGGGTTTAGGAAATCCTACTCTACTGTGGACCATATATTTACACTTTATGCTATTGTTCAAAAACAACTTCTACAAAATAAGAAAGTTTATGTGGCTTTTGTTGACTTCCGCAAAGCTTTCGATACTGTTAAAAGAGGTGTGCTTTGGAATATTTTATTGAAGGCTGGAGTGCGCGGCAAAATGCTTTCAGCTATGAAGGCAATGTATGACTCGGTGAAATTTTGTGTTAGAGACAGCCTGAATTGTACAGCGTTTTTTGAGTGTTTCCAAGGTTTAAAACAAGGATGTTTAGCATCGCCGACATTGTTCTCCTTTTTGATTAACGAGCTTGCTGTGTACATTATTGAAAATGGTAAACATGGTTTCCAACTAAAAGCCGATGCAGCAGAACTGTTTTTGTTGATGTTTGCAGATGACATTGCTTTGTTTTCATCAACCCCCAATGGCCTTCAGACTCAGCTGAACAATTTATACAAAGAAGCGTTTAAGCTTGGTTTGTCTGTTAACCTAGACAAGACAAAAATAATTGTGTTTCGAAATGGTGGGTATTTGTCAAAATATGAAAAATGGATTTACGGGGGAACGAGGGTAGAAGTTGTCAATATGTATAAGTACCTTGGGTTAAACTTTACCACACGTTTGAGTTTAAACACATCCGTTGATGACTTAGTGACTAAGGCAAAAAAATGTGTAATCGATATTTTCTGTATGTTGAAGAAAATTAACTGCGCTAGTCCTGATGTTTTTTTCAAGCTGTTTGATGCGCAGGTTGTCCCAATTTTGTTGTATGCCTCAGAAATTTGGGGTATAAACGAGTGTGCCGAAATTGAAAGAGTCCATACATTTGCATGTAAACGTTTTCTTAATGTCAACTTCCGCACACCGAACCTGATGGTTTATGGTGAACTTGGTCGATATCCCCTGTCAGTATTAACGTCAGTAAGATGTGTTTCCTACTGGCTTCGACTCTGCGCTTTACCTGTTACTAGATTTGCAAATATGGCTTATCATATGCTTAAGGATTTAGACGATAAAGGGAAAGAAACATGGGTGTCAAAGATAAAGAATTTGCTTTTCCGAAATGGGTTTGGTCATGTATGGATTTCACAAGGTGTTGGAAACAGGAATGCTTTTATAAACAAGTTTAAACAAAGGATGGTTGATTGTGCCAAACAAAACTGGTCATCAAAGCTTTCTGAGAGTGAACGTTTTACTGTGTATCGTAGTTTTAAACATACACTTGTCCAAGAAAATTATTTTGAACTGGTTAAACCAACCTATGTCAAAAATCTATACATTAAATTTAGACTTGGCATAACCGAATTGCAAAGTAACAAACAAAGATATAGTACTCCCAATGCTGTAACGAAAGTGTGTCCATTGTGTGCCAAGGCTGTGGAAGATGAAGTTCACTTTATGTTTTATTGTCCATTCTATGATGAACTGCGAGCCAAATACCTATGTAAGTTTGACCTTGTGGAACTCAGAAAGAAAGAATTGTGTATCCTAGACACTACCAACCCGCAGTCTATTGCCGATTTAGCAAGATTTGTATGTCATGCTTTTAAACTCCGTAGCAGCATGCTTGTATGATTCCACGTGCAAACTGTGGTTCTTACTCCGACCTGGTCTGTGTAGTACACGGCTGTGGCCTGGATTTGGATACCGCATTTTACATGTAGGTCAAAAGTGGCTATTATGTGCTGGCGTAGATCGAATGGAAATGTGTGTGTGTGTGTGTGTGTGTGTGTGTGTGTGTGTGTGTGTGTGTGTGTGTGTGTGTGTGTGTGTGTGTGTGTGTTGATATAAACATCGCCTTATGGCCTTTATATACACCTGAATTATAAATTATGTAATGTCTCACTCCATTGTATGGACAATTTGTCTGAACAATAAACTGTCTGAGTCTGAGTCTGAGTCTCTCTCTCTCTCTCTCTCTCTCTCTCTCTCTCTCTCTCTCTCTCTCTCTCTCTCTCTCTCTCTCTCTCTCTCTTTCTCTGGCCTCACCTACATGCCTTTTCTTTTGTTCGCTCCTGCACGTGCTTGCACACACTCTTATCTCTCGTGTTCAGGTTCTTTCCGAGTCTCTCTCTTACGATTTTTCGTTGACGTCATTTTTACTCTTTTCGCACTTTTGTTCTTCCTTTTCTTTTGTTTTACGTCACCTCCTAAAGTCCTTCAGTTGCCACATTCCTTCTGCCAATGAAGATAAGTAGCGGCTAATCTCTCTGTTTGTTTGTTTGTCTATTTTGACAAAGGGTATTTACCCGAAATATTACTAATAAATTGTGTTGTACCCGTCTTTTCTAAGCGTGTTTCTTTCTCCGTTGGGTACTTCTGGGCTTTACTGTGTTGTAGCTTGATGTTGTTTTCTTGGCTGGGGTTGGTTTCAGCGTCTTCTCTGGCCCTAGTGAGGTTATCATGTGCTTTCTGAAGATCTGCAGCGCAGTATTGGGTGTAGTTTTTTCCGGACCCCTTGAGGTATGGTTTCCTTGGCTGCCTTACAGATAATGTCGTTAAAATCTCTGACCACATTGTTGATGCTTCTTCCAGACACAGCGAGGTCTTGCATTAGCTCATTTGTTCGGATACTGAACAATCGCCAAACTACCTTTCCGGTAGTTCCATCTTGGCCGGTGTGGCGAGCTAGCTGCTGTGCTTCCTTTT
Source organism: Semisulcospira habei (assembly GCA_036245525.1). NCBI lineage: Eukaryota > Metazoa > Mollusca > Gastropoda > Semisulcospiridae > Semisulcospira > Semisulcospira habei. Next base: position 51,211,474 of record BTPG01000008.1, read on the forward strand.
AGGGAGAGGACACGGCGGTGGTCACTTCCTCTTAACTGTAGAACATTCACGTGGTGCTAAGGGCAAGCTCAAGCAAGCTACTGAAGTTTTTGGAAATTCAAATTGTTTTATATTTGAAATTTGATTATGTGGGCTGAAATTGATACCAAAGTCGTGGGGGAGGAAGAGCCAGAGTACCCGGAGAAAGAGCCCCCGAACGTCCGCCCGAATTAACGGTGAAACTTACTAGAGGAGAAAAGTCCGACACCGGAACCCGGTATCGAACCTCGCAACTTAAGCATTGGTGGCAGGCGTCTTAACCACTGCGCCACGGATCGAGAATAGAAAAAGACAAACATTATCGCCGTATAAAGCACTTTCACGACAAGTCAAATGATTTAAATAGAAGCGAGTGGAAAGAATAGGTAACAACAGCGCTGTGAAAACATGTTCACAGCGTCAGGCTGCCGAAATATTCTTTTAAAATCTACTAGGTGGATGACTGTGTCACAAATCCATCAGTTATATGCCAACGAATCGGCTGAATCAGAGTCAGGCACATAAGGTGTCTACAAAATGAGAAAAAGATCACCAACTCGTGGAAGTTTCATGTTATCAAATCCATACAGTGAACTTGACTTTTAATTTGCTTTATTTTTGTTGAAATGATGCCAATAAAGTTATGTCAAAAGACTAAATGTGTTTGTGTTGTCTTGCTGCATCACTCTGTGGCTGTAAAAATACCCGTCCCGTGCTTACGTTCGATGACACGTTTCTGACGCATTTTACCTAATCATTAGCAATTGTGCAATTTCAGGAAGCACAAATCTGAAGTTTATAATACCAATAGATTACAAATGTCAGCTTATTTACATAGGCGGAATCATTCCACATTCACGTCACATTATTGAAAACTGCCATGTTAATCAATTCTTTTGAAATTTGTCACACCCGTATGCACGGGACGTCCGATTTTCAAAATCAAATTACGATCGAGAAACCGACAACAGCAAGCAAACGAATGCTGAGAATAAACCAGACTAGCTACACGTCAGTTTGTGGCGTTTGTAACATGATTTCAACATAAGCTGTGGTGTCATACTAACAAATTAGTTTTACACGTCACACTTTTCAGCAATGTAAGCACTGGACGGCCTTTTCATTTTTCAAAACAGTTTCCTTTCAAAACATCGTTACGCGTAACTAGCATCAATCGAGGTGAGTAAATTACAATTTTACGTTGTATTTTTTTTTCCAAATAAAGTCAAACCTGTCTGAGCGGCTACCTTTATATGCGGTCATCTGCTAATAGCGACCATTATAATTAAATCCCTTTTTACTGCACAAAGACCCTTCATACAATGGTGACCTGTGCATAACAATTGCGGCCAGCTGTTGTCACTCCCGACCTCCACTTGACCCTCCATATAGCGGCCGTATTGAGTCTGAGCGCCACGTTCTTATGTAAGCTCAGTCACCAATGAAATGTTGTTCCCTGTCTATCGCCTACACTTTATTTGATTGAAGAAGAAATTGGTATGATGTGAACAGAACCTTTGGATAATACTCTAGTACATGTACACCACACCAGAGACATTCATCTTACCTTCCTTGGCGTTGGCTCACTTTTATTTAGTGACGTCGCACAGAACAAAATTCCGGTCGGGCATGTTCTGGGCGAACTGACACATATAGAGGAAGTTGGTTGACAATAGCACTTTAAAGACAAGACCTCTCCGATTTCTGAAACACAAGCAGAAACAAGATGAGGATTACACCCCAGAGTCTACCGTATTGTTTGGAGCTCACGCGCGTTTTTCTTTTAGGAACATTCAGAGTTGTTCACATTTTAAAGTTTATCCTTCTAATCCATTTCCCTCTTCTCTAAGCGAACCTCTGATCAACACGCACGCCGGCGCACACAAATAAAGACGGACATACAGCTCTTCAAGCTCTGTGGTCTGGAGTAGCGATAGGAATTCTGAAGAAAAATAGCACGAGCAGCAAAATGATGTCACTATAAGCTTCACGGCATGGCATCGCTGGTTTCACGACGCCGCGTACACTGTGACGAATTTGATGTTTCACGTCACTCATCCGAAAGGCACGCTCTTCCAGAGCTGACTGTTTTATTCCACACAGTCTCTTCCAGGGCTGACTGTTTGGTGGGAGTAAATAGTGGCTCTAAAACTTTCAAAAATGAATTAATTATTATTGAAAAACTTGAAGAGGTACAACGCTGGATTACGAACTCCTTCAGTATCTCCCTTTAATCCCCCCCCCCCCACCCCCCAACCGCCTGATCCGCACGGCAATGGCATACACACAGGCGGTAGACACACGGTGCTTCCTACCGGTTATACGTTCTGTGGGCTGGCGTAGCCACAGCCATTTTGAAGAATAAGGTGGAATGGCCCATGCCCGCAAAGCCTCTTCTGTATGAGCTTGCATGCATATTCCACCTTTTCCACAATACTTTCGCAAATATACAAAAATAAATGAAGGAGAACATCGCGCCAGCTCATAAACATGTAAAACACTGCAATGATTACCGCAAGATTACCGTAATGGTGACTTGTTTTCTGCCACTGCGTGAAGGTACTTCAGCAGCTTAATTTGTCTGCTCATAGACTTTGTTATCGTTTATGTTTTATGCTAATTTCGATTCTAGAGATTTTCCCTGTGAAAGACAAATCAAAACAATATCATTAAAAGGCACGCCTCTCGTTTTGTGTGTCATACGTGTGAAGTGACATACGATTTCTGCTTTTCTCAAGGCAACGATAGCAGGAATGATAACGACCTTTCTGGCAAAGATGCTGATTATACAGACACCCGGGACAACACACATTGCGAGCAGTGTGACTCAGAACTAAAGACTGTGGACACATCAGACAGCAGATCTGACAGGGGCGATGATTCCACAGAGCAAGTTGTGATGACAGACTCTACACCAGCATATGAAGCAGATCAACATAGTGAAGGTACACGTTTACATATATTTCTCTTGATTCAAGACTGTTGTTACGATTGTGGGTGTGTTGTTCTGTGAGAGCATGCATGTGTTAATCGTAGGAAACGATCCGATTTTTATTTGAGCTATCATGGTTGCGAATCACGTACCTTTTCAGTAAGATTCTTTATTGTTCGCGCAGATAGCAAAATTGGTTTTGTTATGATACGCTAAGTTTAGTCCGGAAACTTCTAGCAAAGTCGCACGGAGAATAGCGGTAGTAAAGCTGATCTATTTTTAGTCATAGTTCTTTTCTGTGAGCGTGAAATTAGCGGCCGTTCTTTGCGTGTTATGAAAGGTCGTGAACGGTCTGCCATACTGTAGTGTGACGTCATTATACATTAGGATTTGGGGCTGAAATGAGCAGTCAAATTTTTGTAGACTATTGTAGTTCTTGTAGAAAGTTCCTTTTTATTAATATTTATGAGTTTCAGTTACGTGTTCCGTTCTGATTGGGTGCGTTGTGTAAATTCATTAGATTTTTTCTGGAAAGTCGTTTTACTATAAAAGTTGGTGCTAGGAAGCACGTGTGTACATTGTCAGGCATTGTCGTGACCCGTATAGGGTGTACATTGTGAGAGACGCAGCGTAACGGTGGTGTACGTTGTGTGAGGAACTTTGTGTCGCCAGTGTTGACATTTGCAGAAGAGAAGACATTGTATCAGTGTTGGTGACCGCATCTGACCTCACCGTTCACAGAAAGATCTTCTAAACAACTATATCCAAAGTCTGCAGAATGATCTCCGACTCAAAACGTAAACATCTTCAAAACAAAATCCTGGAATCCACTTCTTCCAAAACCCTCTACGCTACCATGAACACACTCCTAGGCATTTTTAAAGACGACTCTCCTCTCCCCAACACACACAGCAAAGAAGAACTCCCGTCCGCTTTTTCCACATATTTTTCCGACAAAATCCAAACCCTGCGCAACACACTCGACACTCTGCCTTCTCCGCCTTGCCCTCCCGACACCCCCTTTTCCGGCACCCCCCTCTCGTCCTTCCGGCCCGTCTCTCAGGACGAAGTCCTCAAGACCATAAAATCCATGCCTCTCAAAACCTGCGAACTAGACCCTCTCCTAGCTTCTCTCTACCGGGACGGCCTTCCAAAACTTCTGCCATTCATTACCGACATCATCAACACATCTCTAGAGAACAGCTCCGTCCCTGATATCTTCAAGTCCGCCATCGTCCGTCCTCTCCTCAAAAAAACACAACCTCGACCCAAACGAACTCAAAAACTATCGCCCAGTCTCCAATCTCTCTTTCCTGTCCAAGCTTCTTGAGAAGGTCGTTCTCAACCAGCTGAACCTCCACCTCGCCGACAACAACCTCCTCAGTCCCTTCCAGTCTGCCTATCGCAAACATCACATCACTGAAACAGCCCTTCTACATATCTTAAATGACCTGCTTCTCTCCACCGACTCGGGCAACATCTCCCTTCTTACGCTACTCGACCTCTCTGCCGCCTTCGACACTATAGACCACTCTATCCTCCTCCACCGCCTTCACCACTCCTTTGGTATCACTGACTCTGCTCACTCCTGGTTTCTCAGACAGCAGTCCGTCACCATCGACGGGGTCTCCTCCAACCCAGTCACGCTCTCCTGCGGAGTTCCACTGGGATACGTCCTTTTCACACTCTACACCTCTCCCCTGTCCAGCATCATCCAGTCTCACCAAATACACCACCATCTCTACGCCGACGACTCACAACTACTAGACAAAGACAAACTCGACAACACTCAGTCACTACTGACTCGCACTGCTGACTGCTACAAAGGCGGGAAAAACTGGATGACAGCAAACAAGCTTAAACTGAATGGCGACAAAACGGAAGCCATGCTGGTAGGCATTCGCCAGAAACTTTCCCAGCTCCCTCCCTCCCTCCACCTTCAACTCGACTGCACCCCCATCTCCCTCTCTGACTCGGCCAAAAACCTCGGCGTTATCCTCGATTCCTCTCTTTCCATGACCAGCTTCGTCTCCGCCACGGCCCAGGCATGCTACTTCCACCTCCGCCGCATCAGTCAGATCAGAAAATACCTCACTACCGAAGCTGCCACCAAACTTGCTGTCTCTCTTATCCTATCTCGCATCGACTACTGCAACTCTCTCCTTTCCGGCCTCCCTCACTCCACCACTTTCACTCTCCAGCGCGTCCAGAACAATGCTGCCCGCTTCGTCCTCAGAAAGAAAAAATCCGACCACATCACTCCCCTGCTCAAACTCCTTCACTGGCTTCCCATCCCCCAACGCATCCAATACAAGATTCTGTCTCTCTGCTATAAATCCCTGAACAACTGCGCTCCCGCCTATCTCTCAAACTTACTTCACCTGTACACTCCTCCCCGCTCCCTCCGCTCCACCTCCGACCCTCTCCGCCTCCACATCCCACGCACCAAACTCAGCACTTTCGGCCCCCGCTCCTTCTCAGTATACGGTCCAGCCACCTGGAACACTCTCCCACTCTCTCTCCGTCAGAAACACGCTCTCTCCTCCTTCCAGTCCGCCCTCAAAACTCACCTCTTTCAACAGTTCTAGCACTATACCACCACACTCCCTACCCTAAGCTGACTGTTGTAATGTATTTCACTATTTGTGGTACGTGAGTCGTTGTCTAAAGCGTGCGCATGCGTGCGCGAGTTGTGAGTGCGCGCTTAGAGTTATAATTATTATAAGATAAGCGCATTATAAATACCGTAATTATTATTATTATTTTATGGTGCATTTGGGAATGCATTGTGTGGAGATCGCATCGCTGAAATAAAGTATTGTTGGAACTGTTACTCCAGTATTGTCTACAACCTTAAGCCACGTGTGACGGGTTGCAGATGAATGAAGTTTATTTAAAAAGAACCTTACGAGCGTACGTCTGGTGTGTTTATCATACTACGACTCCACCACGTAACAACTGTCCCTGCCCATGATACAGAGGTGATGAGAAATGAGGGGTAATAGGGGCGTGGCCATAAAGGATTCACTGGGTGCGTGCACACTTGTGTGTGAATCGGCTTGTGTTCACGTGTGTGGGTTATGACATATTTTGTTGATCATCCACTGACGTTAATGTATATTTTCGTTTACAATGAGCGAACTTTTTTTGCTGATTTGTTAATTGAAAAGTCTACTGAATAGCTTGACAGACTAACAGATAATATATATATAATATAGATAATGCTCTTGCTGTGCTAATTCCAGGCTGGTATTGCATTGTGCCATCAGGACATCAGCTGCCCTTTTTGTGACTGCATCGCTAACTCTCTCTCTCTCTCTCTCTCTCTCTCTCTCTCTCTCTCTCTCTCTCTCTCTCTCTCTCTCTCTCTCTCTCTCTCTCTCTCTCTCTCTCTCTCTCTCTCTCTCTCTCTCTCTCTCTCTCTCTCTCTCTCTCTCTCTCTCTCTCTCTCTCTCTCTCTCTCTCTCTCTCTCTCTCTCTCTCTCTCTCTCTCTCTCTCTCGACTTCGCGAACGAAGATTTTATAGGAGTTGCCCACGACGTCTGCAGGCTTGTTCGTGGCTGCGGAGGCCAATCCGGGACAGGCAGGTTCGACCGCAGTGGCTGCAGGGGGAGGTATGGCCAGGGTTCTGAGTTGCGGCATCTCTGTTTTTTCTCCTGAGCATATATATATATATATATATATATATATATATATATATATATATATATATATATATATATATATATATATATATATATATATATATATATATATATATATATATATATATATATATATATATATATATATAAGCTGCATGAACAGCAATTCTGTGCGTGATTTTATATATATATATATATATATATATATATATATATATATATATATATATATATATATATATATATATATATATATATAATTATGAGTTCATTAATATCAAAATGATCTTCTTCCACGTCTTCCTCGGGTAACACGTCGTTGTGTACATCTGAATCGTCCGAATTAACATCATCTCTTTGCTGCATATAGTCCGGGTCATGTGCTATCATATCATCTATCTTTCTAGCACCTATTAATTGCTTCTTCTTCTTCTATCAACAGGTCACATGACTGACGACAGTTAGAAAGCAGTCGTCAACTGTGATATAAATACAGAATGTTCGATTGTATTTATTCTATGTTACAGGTACCACTTATGGAACAGGAGCTGTTGCCTTTGACTACATCACTTGATTGTGGAGATGTCATATTAAATCAGATTGAGCAGACCAGATTATCTTGTGGTGCTGAGGAACTTTAAATGTCTTCACTGCTTTTCTGTGTGCTAGTTAGAGACTCTGCATCTGTAGCTGCACTTGTACTGTTGACAACAACAGCAAAACCTTTGTTACAAACAGTGCCTGAATTGAACAGCATTTAAAACGAGAAAGGCAAAGCTAAAAGGGGGAGTACAAACTTGTTGCACAGACATGAATGACAATGTATTCTTCCTGGTCACACTTGGCATCTGTAGCTGCACTTGTACAGTGATAATATTATTAAAAATGTATTAGTTAATAAATCACATTGTGTTTGTTGCTGTAAACTCAAAGGGTGTTGCCACCATAGGAGCTTGTTTTGTAGCATCTTACATACTTGTGTGCAGCCACGTCTTTTGCCTAAAATAAACAGATTGTTTGCATCCTAGAAACTGCTGTTTGTGTTCCTGTAGTGTGTGCATGTCAGTGTAAAATGTATATTTTTGTATACGAGAGAGTGTGCTAGTGTGTATGAAAGAGTGTGTGAAGGAACCGTGAGTATGCTTAGACATAGATTGTGAAATGCAAATCGGTGCATACCTTGGAGCAACCAGTGTTTTGCGTGAACGTTTTTGATGCAGCTCTGTCGACGGTCGCTTTTTGGGAGGTGGTCGCTGGTGTGTGTGACTTGTCCCACTGCTGGGCAAAGCAGGGCATGCTGGCAGCGGGTCTGGAAACGCTTCTGACGGTTCGCCATTGACAAAATGCTGTAAATAAAATTAATCCATATCATACCGAGGCTAAAAGCTTCAAATTTGTACACTGCCATATGCAAGCTACATTGACTGATTGAGTACTTACAGATAAACATGACTAGGGTGGTGCCAGAATAGCTTGGCGCCTAGAGGTGCCAAGCTATTCTGGCACTACCCTTGCACTATATTAGACTTATTTCACACACTGGTTGTATTCCAAATGATGAGGGTTAAGAAACATTCAACAGAGCTATCTCTCGCACTCGTACACTGTGCTTTCACCATAGTAGCTACTGAGAAACGCCGGACTTGCTGTATGAGTGATCTTATCACCTTCGGCCTTCACAACAGATATTTACATGGGCAAACTGACATTACCCGTTTCATTTTTATAATGAACAAATTCAGGAGAAATGAATATGAACTGACCTTTGTGCAAACGAAGAGATGTCCGTTTCCATCCCGGTACTTGACGTTCACTGACTGTGCAGGCTGCTCGACTCGTCAGCGGCGGTCTACAGACTACACAATTTGATACATCGCATGCAATTACATGGCTACGACGGGGTTTTGGGAATGGTATGAACCTTACACCACGTTCTAGACGCTCAGGATATATGAAATCGCTGTTGCAAAGACCCCCGGCACGCACACGTTTTCGCCATTTCTTTTCTCTCTCCGTTAACTTCCTCACCAGCCTCAATGTCGGACCCGATTTCTCGCATCACGCGGGTGTGTCTCATTCGCGCATTTTGATTGGTTAGCGCTGACCCGTCAGTCATGAACCGGCTACACGTCAATTCTAGTGATTTAGAATGAGTGTTAAAATGGTTTACTGTCACCAAACAGTTGTGACATTAATGCTTATTAACAAATAGGACGCAGTAAGTGTGCAGGCTGAGTACAACAAGCAATACACACTAAGCATGCAAAACTAAAGCATCAGGGGGGTAGGTGTATGGTCTCGGGGAAGTTTGCCTGTCTGCACTGCATAAACGTTTTATCATGTAAAAAACATCACAAGTCAACGATTTCAGGTGACATGCTAGAGCTGTGAATGATGGGGGGAAAACGAAACCTTGCTGAAACTTCTTTTTGCTGTTTTCTCAGAGTAATAATTGCGGAAGCAAATTTTTCAAAATCTAGGTGTCAGATCAGTCTAACATTTTACACGTGACTAGACAATTATATTAGTTACAACTCGTCAGAGCCGATTTTTTTATTTATTTTGGAGCAGTTTGCAAGTTATGTATTGCGTCCCTTGGCGAACGTACTCAAAAACTGACCAAAACCAGAACATGCAGATACATTTTTTTCTTCAAAACCAGATAAGATAACTATTCAAAATCGGCTCTGACAACCTGTAATGATGAAATGACCAAAACCAGAACATGCATATACTTTTTTTTTCTTCAAAACCAGATTAAGAAACGCGATAGGATTTGAGCCAAACCCACTAACCCACCGCGAACACAAATCGCGAAACGCAGAGGAGTAAGTTTACAGAAACTATAGTTAATATATTACCGCAGAACTTCATCGGCGTCAAACTTATTATTGGCTGCTGCTCAGTACAGTCACTTGGATTGTTGTTTACGACAGACAGCAACCAAATCAACACACCAGCACTTCAAACCATGAACGGAGTTTGTGTAATTTTATTTTATAGCATGTCAAAAAACGCTCCGTAAAAACAAAAGTCATACCGCCGAAACTTTTGCCTGAGGAAACATTTTTTTTTGTGTATAGCAGGACATCATTGAAAAGTACTGGGGTGAGAATAAAATAGTGTAAACAAGGCACTTTTGCACTTGAAAGGGTAACATTTTACGTTTTAGTGTGATTTTTGGAGCCCCGAAAAATAAGCCAAATAGCACTGTTTTCCGCTCCACTAGCAAAACTTCTACATGTCCGAAAATCCCCAGAACGTTCCTTTCTGGGGCTTGCCTCAACTCAGATACTTTGAATAAAACTGTTGCTTCATAGGTTTTGATGCCAAACAAATGCCAAACACATTAAGAAATTAAACAGTTAAAAGAGTGACAGAATGATATTTTTCGGAATAAGTAAATCTTGTTACGTTGGTGTTCGTTTTGGATTCATATGTGGGATTCAATCGTGTGTATGAGGAAATGCAGCTTTAATAATAATAAATAATTACGGTATTTATAATGCGCTTAACTTATAATAATTATAACTCTAAGCGCGCACTCACAACTCGCGCACGCATGCGCACGCTTTAGACAATGACTTGCGTACCACAAACAGTGGAATACATTACGACGGTCAGCTTGGAGTGGGGAGTGTGGTGATATAGTGCTAAAACTGTTGAAAGAGGTGAGTTTTGAGGGCGGACTGGAAGGAGGAAAGAGAGTGTTTCTGACGGAGAGAGAGTGGGAGAGTGTTCCAGGTGGATGGACCGTAGATGGAGAAGGAGCGGGGGCCGAAAGTGTTAAGTTTGGTGCGAGGGATGTGGAGGCGGAGAGGGTCAGAGGCAGAGCGGAGGGAGCGGGAAGGTGTAGGGGTGAAGTAAGTTGGAGAGATAGGCAGGCGCAGTTGTTCAGGGATTTGTAGCAGAGAGACAGAATTTTGTATTGGATGCGTTGGGGGATGGGGAGCCAGTGAAGGAGTTTGAGCAGGGGTGTGACGTGGTCGGATTTTTTCTTTCTGAGGACGAGGCGGGCAGCATTGTTCTGAACGCGTTGGAGAGTGAAAATGGTGGAGTGAAGGAGGCCGGAAAGGAGAGAGTTGCAGTAGTCGATGCGAGATAAGATGAGAGAGACAGCAAGTTTGGTGGCAGCTTCGGTAGTGAGGTATTTTCTGATCTGACTGATGCGGCGGAGGTGGAAATAACATGCCTGGGCCGTGGCGGAAACGAAGCTGGTCATGGACAGAGAGGAATCGAGGATAACGCCGAGGTTCTTGGCCGAGTCAGAGAGGGAGATGGGGGTGCTATCGAGTTGAAGGTGGAGAGAGGGAGGGAGCTGGGAGAGTTTCTGGCGAGTGCCTACCAGCATGGCTTCTGTTTTGTCGTCGTTCAATTTTAGCTTGTTTGCTGTCATCCAGTTTTTCACGTCTTCGTAGCAGTCAGCCGTGCGAGTCAGTAGTGACTGAGTGTTGTCGAGTTTGTCTTTGTCTAGCAGTTGTGAGTCGTCAGCGTAGAGGTGGTGGTGTATGCGGTGAGACTGGATGATGTTGGACAGAGGAGAGGTGTAGAGTGTGAAAAGGACCGGGCCCAGGACGGACCCCTGTGGGACTCCGCAGGAGCGTGACTGGGTTGGAAGAGACGCCGTTGATGGTGACGGACTGCTGTCTGTCGGAGAGGTAGGAGAGAAACCAAGAGTGAGCAGAATCAGTGATGCCAAAGGAGTGGTGGAGTCGGTGGAGGAGGATAGAGTGGTCTATAGTGTCAAAGGCGGCAGAGAGATCGAGTAGTGTAAGAAGAGAGATGTTGCCCGAGTCGGTGGAGAGAAGCAGATCGTTTAAGATATGTAGAAGGGCTGTTTCAGTGTAAGTCATGTTTTATGCGGTTTTTTTTTTTGTTTGTTTGTTTTTTGTTTTTGATAATATATTCAAAATCGGCTCTGACAACCTGTAATGATAATATCAGTTGATATTTTGACCATTGTGGCTTTTCAGAAGCATCAACTGTAGCTGAAATCTGCTTCCATAGCAACCAGGTGCAACGGTCACTTAGTGCTCGTTGCCATGGCAACGGTAAACATACCTGAATAAATGAGCATGTCGGAGCGTTCATGAGAGACAAATACTGATTCTAACGATATACAATAAAGTATATAAAGCATATGGCCATAAAGAAAGAAAGAAAGAAACAAACAAACAAACACAAACTTGTGCTGAAGTGAAGTGTCCTAGCTCGCCTTAAAATGTTAGAATTAATGCACCAACAGCAAAGCTGTGCAACAATAATGAAGCTTTTTCCCATGGACGTAACTCAGTGAAACTGACTTACATTTGTATAGTGTAGTAAAACAGTAAACGAGTGACAGACATTTTCGGAATCTTGTGCCGATTATGGTTTTGAATCCCTCAGTGAGATTCCATCGTGTGTATGAGGAAATGCACAGTTTTGGTCATTGGTTAACGCCAACAGCCCTTTTATTGTCTACCGTATTGAAAATACGGTAGACTTCAGGATGGGGTTGTTCGAAGCCCGTTCAGTAGAATGCAAAGGACGTAACAGGCGGGCGGTCCCCAGATTGTGGTACAGAAGTAACAATATCAAAATGACGTAATGTCTAGCTACTCTAACCTTGCTGTTAAAGATTTTAACACTGATTTGGAAGACTAACATGAATGTTTAATAATGAAACACAACATTATGCTTCCAGGGCAACCTTTGATAACATTTTACAATGATCAAGGTCACTGGTGATCATCCAATGCTTGAAATGTGGTCAATGTGTGTCAATGTTTGAGATTACATATTAGCATCTCCTGAAATGCATATTAATTCAGCTTGGAGCTTGAAAGGTATTCCTGTATATTCTAATCTGGTTGACATCTGGCAGCTCAAGGTCACAAAGGTCAAGACAGTAATGTGCGAAAAGCAGTTATAGTTTGTGACTGCATTTCTAAAAGGCTATGTGGTCAGATAAAGCGTAACATGATATACTCTTTGTTTATGAAAGGGGCTTTCTTTGCATACTGATAGATTTGACCCCATGTGCAGGCCAAGGTCACAGATTAGCAAATTTGTCAAAATGAGCATAAGTTTCGAGTGTTCCAGTGTACTTAGTTTCCTGTGTTGGTGACAATATATGATAAAAGTTTATATACACATCCATGTTAGTGACTTTGAGATGGGGTCAAGGTCACAGTTAATGTTATTCTATTTCATAGTCTTAGAGTATCTAGTTTGAGGCTGGTTTGTGTTTCAGTAGGCGTTGATCAAACACGCTACGTTAGAAAAACTATCAACACACTCATGAAAACATTACAAGTGTAATCCAGAATTATGTTTTATCCAACCAAAGATCACATCCTTCCGCCTTGAAAGTGGAGGGAGCGACGGTGGTGTTACTTTATTTGCTACGTTGGTTTGTTGCGCTTGTCGTTCGATGTTATGTGGAGTTTAGGTGGTGAGTTCCATCATTAAAACTGGATCAAGAGGAAGGTTTGCCCTACCTACAAAGTCAAGGTCGCGGCTACATGTTTTGTGGTTGCTATTGTTGTAAATCACTGCACAAAGCATGTCTTTTAAAACACTGAGCCGATCTGATCCATGCCTGACATGATGACAGTTCATTTGTGGCGGGGGTGGGGGGGGGGAGGGGAGAGGGGGGAGGGGGAAGGGGGGAGGGGGAGGGGCAAGCACAAGGTCAGGACACAGTAGCGATATTTGTTGCAATAAGTCTGTAAACGCACGATGGATTTGCTCCGAATGTTAAGTTATTCTAATAACTATCAAGAAAAAAATGTAATGTAATGAACAAGAATAGTGTCACAACCCTCATGGTCACTGCCCGGCTTTGTACACATATTATCTACACAAGATACATTTGGTAACCAATGGACCAATTAAAAATAAAATTGACTTCGTAAACTGTACCGGAGAAGATAATTCTGAGATCTTGGGCAATCAATCAAGATGACAACCATGGATGACATTAGGTGATGATTGTCAGTGATTAAGATTACTTGAACTAGAATCATGACTGAAAACTTTAATTGGTACCGTCACGGACTCACGACGATTTATTTTGATATTCATGAATCCCAATAAATAGCATTCAGGATTCACGATGGAAAAAGACAAAACGTTGACGACTATTTTAGTGCCCCAAAACTCTGACAATTGGGGGCGTGGTGGTGGGGTGTTTGTGTGTGTGTGTGTGTGGGGGGGGGGGGGGGGGGGGGGAGAGGGGGGGGGGGGAGTGGAAGTGTTGAGGAGGACTGGGACTGTGGGATTAGGTGTTCATGATTATCGGATTCAGTTTTCACAACCTTCTTAAACAGGCCGAAGGAAGGTTTATAACTCAGACTTTACAGCGTGGTTACCGGTTTTTCACGTTTCCCATGACGCTGTTTAATTAGCAACGTACAGAGCAGGGGTTTGTATTACTCATTCAGCCCGACGCACGTATTTCCCACATTTTGGAGGCGTCATCTAACGACTATCCTGGTATCTGTTGCAGGAGATGGATCGACCATGATAATTCAAGGGTAGTGCCAGATTAGCTTGGCGCCGACCGGCGCCAAGCTAATCTGGCACTACCCTTGAATTATCATGGTCGACCCATCTCCTGCTGTAGTGAGTCAGGGCTGAATGGGTTAAAACGCATAGGGTACAACTCCGCTATGCGATCAACAGTCATTTACCTTACACAAATCTACTGGAAATCGATTGACATTCTGAGCCCCAGAAAGTATTGAGTATTTTTCCACTGTTGGTGACTATTAGGGGTACACAAATTTGACTCTTGTGGTACGCGTATCTCATTAAAATCTTTGGAAAAAAAAACATCCAAAAGGTGACACAAAAGTGGAAAGAAATAGGTGCCCCAAACAGACATAAACAAACAAACATAACGTGCGTTACGCATGGTGTCACACATTCACAAACTGCAAGAGTTCCAAAAAGAAGATGATAAAATGACCGTTAAAATCCTTTCTACTGGCGATAGAATAGCCTTACATATGATAATATACGAGTTTGACTCGCAATTTTTATTAGAAAAAAAACAAACAAACAAAAACAAAACAACAAACAAACACATTTTGTCGATAAATGACTATTTTACCAATTTCTTGATCCCTTATGACATTGGCCTTTGAGAGAGGTTACTAAAATTTAGTATGTTTAAAAAGGTCCTGCCACAAAGTATCCTAGGGGAAAGTTTGAAGACTGTGGTTTGAATAGTTTCCGAGAAAATGTCAACATTAAAGTTTACCACGGACGATCTGGCCCAGAACATACTCACTTTTGCTTCGTACGTGTTTTATTTTAATTTTCGTACACATTTCAGACATGCCGGAAGACTGACGCGACTTGTCACATTATTGAGTCAGACGACTTACAGTACAGTGACTGTTTCTCATTGCAGAGGACGTCTGCATTATTTTCTTTAGATCCATGCAGTTCAGACAGGCCTACTGGAATTTGAATGACATTTAATTGGAGTCCTGAACGCATATTGTTTTCAGGATTTTATCATTATCGGTATCATGCAGAAACAAATTCTATAAACGCACATCTTGCAGAATATCCCCATGAATGGCAATTTATACGCATATATATTTAAGTTTTTTTTTTTTAAATGACAACACAATGCTTATAGCCAAGAATCTGATCTTTCCAATGATTACAAAACCAAATTTGTAGACTGACCAGCGGAGATGCCCTAGGCCATAGAGGGAAGAACATACTATGATCGTGTACGCGATCGGCCCCGGGGAAAACGTCGCAACGTGAAGCAAAATTCGCGTACACTCACTGCCTACCACACACTCGTTTTGATGACTTATAGCTTGCCGAACAAAACAAACAAACAACAACAACAATTAAAAAAGAAAAGGAAACAAACTAAATTGTATTATTCTTTTTCTCATTTTCTTACCATATTTTAGACACGCCTGAAAGAAGGCCGACGTGTCTTTTTAAGTCCCTTCTATTTATACCTGTGTCTTCCCTGTGTCTTCGGTGGGGCGAATTTAATGGCATGTCCATGATGTCATTGGCGGGCAGACCTAAACCTCTGACAACTGAAGTAACAAGATACAAATTACGTCATGTCTTGTTACCCTAACCTCGCTGCTGAACGTACATTTGGCGCGAAAGGCTGTATGTGCGCGCGCGCGTGTGTGTGTGTGTGTGTGTGTGTGTGTGTGTGTGTGTGTGTGTGTGTGTGTGTGTGTGTGTGTGTGTATGTGTGTGTGCGTGTGTGTGCGTATGTATGTAGACACGTCTTCTTCTCTTCTTGGCTTGACTTCGCGAACGAAGATTCTATAGGGCTTGCCCACGTCGTCTGCAGGCATTTTCGTGGCTGCGGAGGCCAATCCGGGACAGGCAGGTTCGACCGCAGTGGCTGCAGGGGAAGGTCTGGTCAGGGTTCTGAGTTACGACAACTCTGTTTTTTCTTCTGAGCCGCTTGTCCTTAAGGTTAGCTCTGCGAGAGTCCTCAAAGGAGACAGCTGCCTTGTGAATGGTGGAGCGCCAGGTGTCACGGTCCACAGCAAGCGAAGACCACTGGCGGTGGTCGATTTGGCAGGCACTAAGTGACTTCTTGAGACCGTCTTTGTATCTCTTCTTTGGTGCCCCTCTGTCTCGGTGTCCAGTGGCGAGCTCGCCGAACAGAGTGATCTTGGGTAGGCGATGATCCTCCATCCTGGAGACGTGCCCCGCCCAGCGAAGCTGTGTCCGCAGCAGCAAAGCCTCGATGCTCACAGTTTCCGCCTGTTCAAGGACCTCGACGTTGGTGACATAGTCACTCCAGTGAATACTGAGGATGGTACGCAGGCAGCGCTGGTGAAAGCGTTCGAGGAGTCGTAGTTGGCTGCGGTAGAGGGCCCAGGACTCGGAACCGTACAGCAGGGTGGTGAGGACGACAGCTGTGTACACGCTGATCTTGGTGCCTTTTTTTTAGCTGTTGATTGTGCCACACCCGCTTGAATAGTCGCCCGAAAGCACTGTTCGCTTTTGCCAGCCTGTTGTCTAGCTCCTTGTCCAGCTTGGCGTCTGACGTGATGATGCAGCCAAGGTAGGTAAACTGGTGTACAGACTTCAGTTCGGACTCGCCGATGGTGATGTGGGGAGGGCGATGCTCTTCCTTGGGTGCCGGCTGATGGAGAACCTCTGTCTTTTTCAGACTGACCTCGAGTCCAAAGAGCTGGGCAGCATCTGCGAAGCAGGACGTAATGCGCTGCAAGGCTCTCTCTGTGTGTGCAACGAGGGCAGCGTCATCAGCGAAGAGCAGCTCACGAATCAGTTGGTCTAGGGTTTTCGTGTGGGCCTGCAGTCGTCTGAGGTTGAACAGGCTGCCATCGAGACGATACCTGATGTACACTGCGTCGTCATCGTCGAGGTCCACTGTGGCCTGCTTCAACATCATGCTGAAGAAGATGGTGAAGAGGGTCGGTGCCAGCACGCAGCCTTGCTTCACGCCGTTGCGAATGGGGAATGGTTCTGAGAGGTCACTGTTTAGTCTGACCTGGCCTTGCTGGTCCTCGTGGAGCTGGACGATCATGTTGAGGAACTTTGGGGGACAACCTAGTCGCTCCAGGATCTGCCACATACCTTGCCTGCTCACAGTGTCAAATGCTTTTGTTAGGTCGACAAACGTTACGTACAGCCCTTTGTTCTGCTCGCGGCACTTCTCCTGAAGCTGTCTCAGCACAAAGACCATGTCGGTGGTACTCCTGTTGGCTCTGAAGCCACACTGGCCCTCTGGGAGGTGGTCTTCAGTGATGGCAGGTACCAGCCGATTCAGGAGCAACCTTGCGAGAATTTTCCCGGCAATGGACAGCAGGGTAATTCCACGATAATTAGAGCAGGCAGACTTCTCTCCTTTGTTCTTGTACAGGGTGATGATGACTGCATCACGGAGATCCTTTGGTAGTGTTCCTTTTTCCCAGCAGCAGAGAAAGAGGACGTGGAGCTTGTTGTGCAGTGCTGGGCCTCCATGTTTCCAGACCTCTGGCGGGATTCCGTCAATGCCTGCTGCTTTGCCACTCTTGAGCTGGTGGATGGCTGTGAGGGTCTCTTCGGCGGTGGGCGGTTCGTCCAATTCAACCTTTAGTGGAAGGTGTGGGATTTGGAGGATGACTGTTTCTTGAACAGTGCGTTCAGCGCCGAAGAGGTCCTGAAAGTATTCCGACCAGCGGTTCAAGATGGAGGTATTATCTGTGAGGAGTGCCTGTCCATCAGCGCTTCGCAGGGGACTTTGTACCAGGTGCCTAGGGCCATACACTGCTTTCAGTGCTTCGTAGAAGCCCCTGTAGTCACCGTTGTCAGCGCAGAGCTGGGTCCTCTGTGCGAGTCTGGACCACCACTCGTTCTGGAGCTCTCTAAGCTTGAGCTGGAGACTGCTGCAGATGAGGCGGAAGGCAGACTTCTTCACAGGGCAGGAAGGCTGGGCTAGGTGGGCCTGGTGGGCGGCTCTTTTTTTTGCTAGAAGTTCCTGGATCTCTACGTCGTTTTCGTCAAACCAGTCTTTGTTCCTCTTTCTAGCAAAGCCCAAGACTTCCACAGAGGATTTTACAATAGCAGTTTTCAGTTGTTCCCAGAGTGTTTCAGGAGAGGAGTCTGCTGGATCAACTGTGTCTTTGAGCATGCGCTGTAAATCGGCCTGAAGGGCAGCTTTCTTGTCGTCACGCTGAAGGCTGGCAACATCAAGCTTTTTCTTGTGGGGGCCCCCTTTCTTGGGTTTCAGCTTGAGGCGGAGCCTGAGTTTGCAGCGAACAAGGCGGTGGTCAGTGTGGCATTCTGCGCTGGGCATCACTCTGGTGAGGAGGACGTCACTGCGGTCCCTCTGACGCACTAGGACATAGTCGATAAGGTGCCAGTGCTTGGAGCGAGGATGCATCCAGGTGGTCTTTCGACTGCCCTTTTGCTGGAAAGTAGTGTTGGTGATGACAAGTTGCTGCTCTGCACAGAGCTCCAACAGTAGGCGACCATTGTCATTGCAGTTCCCAACGCCATGCTTGCCGAGGACTCCTTTCCAGGCTTCAGAGTCTTGGCCCACTCTGGCGTTGAAGTCGCCAAGGATGATGACTTTGTCGTCTGCAGGGGTGCTCTGCAGGAGGCTGCGCAGGTCAGAGTAGAACTTATCTTTTTCTGCAGGCTCTGCCAGGAGGGTTGGGGAGTACACACTGAGAAGGGTGACGTATTGCTGGTGTCTCAGTGGGAGGCGCATGGACATGATGCGGTCGGAGTGACCCGTTGGTAGGTTTTCCAACTTAGTCGCAATGGGGGTCTTCACCATGAAGCCCACACCTGAGAGCCGTCTTTCTGATGCAGGCCTGCCTGACCAGTAGAGGGTGTAGCCAGCGCCAAGTTCTTGGAGGCTGCCTTCCTCCGGAAGGTGTACTTCGCTGAGAGCGGCGATGTCGATGTTTAACCTCCGCAATTCATGGGCAATGAGGGCGGAGCGACGTTCAGGGCGTCCGCTGTCTGCTGTGTCGAGCATGGTTCGAATGTAGACACGAGAATCTCAGATATTGCTGTACGCACAAGCTTGAAACTTGGCGAAATACTTTATTTTAGGAGTGGCTAAAGGCCCCGCTACACGAGCCCGGTTTTGAGGCCGATTCCCGATCAGTTTTCGAATCGGTAGGTGATCGGGCCGGACTAAAAAACCTGTGCACTGCCACACGTTTCCCGACTCATTTAGCCGACCGGTTTGAACCGAAGATCAAAGTCGTACCTGTTCTGCAAAATGACTGCTAGTTTTGACAGTGATGATGATGTGCTTGCATTATCAGCAGTTTTGCATCATATTCGGGAAGAGGCGTGCGAAACATCAGCGGCAACGGCGGTGGTACTGATCACAACAGGCGTGTTCGGCCATTTGCAAACCGTGCTGGGGAAACGACATGCTTTGCGAGACGCGCTCTGATTGGTTGAAGCTTACGATCGGGACCGATTCGGATCGGAAAAATAGAGCAGTTTTCTAAACACCCGATTCCCAGCCGATTGGGACCGGATCGGATAATTGACGTCATCCGATCGCAATCGGATCGGAATCGGCTTCAAAATCGGGGCACAGCCGGCCCGTGCGGCGGGGCCTTAAGAGAGCGTCCGAGCATGTTGCAACTGGATGTCTCATTGATGACAAAAATGACCGTTTATAGAAAGTCGGTTGACCCAGATTAGAGTCCATAATTGTTGTCATATTTACTTGAAATGTTGGATATAGCTAGTTTTGATAAAGACACTGGATGAGTTCGTTAGCCAGGTTTGTATCGCTTCAACTTTTTGAGTAATAATTAATTCATTTTTGTAAGTTTTGGGTCCACTATTATACTCCCATCAAACAGTCAGCCCTGGAAGATTTTGTGTGGAACAAAACAGTCAGCCCTGGAAGAGGTTGCGTGCCTTTTGGATGAGTGACGTGAAACATCAATTTCGTCAATGTGTACACGGCGTCGTGAGACTAGCGATGCCTTGACGTCAAGCTTATAATGACGTCATTTTGCTGCTCGTGCTATTTTTCTTCAGAATTCCTGTCGCTATTCCAGCCCACAGAGCGTACTAATGGCAGGAAGCGCCGTGTGTCTTTGTGTGTTGATCAGAGGCTGGCTTAGAGAGGAGGAAAATGGATCAGAAGGATAAGCTTAAAAATATAAACAACTGTGAATGTTCCTAAAAGAAAAAAGCATGAGAGCTCCAAACAATACGTTAGACTTTGGGATGAAATCCTCATCTTGTTCGACAGGAGATATGTCAACAACAGAATCAGTTCAAAGACAAAAGGTAAAGACCCTTGACAGCGAGGACAGTTCTCATATAGAAGAGACTTTGTGGGTTACGGTTCATCCCATCTTGTTATGTTATGAGTCAGACGACGTACAACACAGTGACTGCGTTCTCCTGCGGAGGGCGTCTGCGCCATTGACTTTACAACCATGCAGCTTACACAGATCTACTTGAAATTGAATGATGTTTACGTTGAGTCCCAAAACATATGTAATAATAATAATAATAATAATAATAATAATAATAATAATAATAATAATAATAATAATAATAATAATAATAATACATAGCTCTTGAATAACGCTGTTCTCCATGAAAACACTGGACTTTCTGCGCATGCACAACAGCACACTCTAGGCTCTCAGATACAAGCACAATTATACACTACTTTAACCCACCCCATCCCTTCCCAGCACCTTGCATCCACTTCCCTGTCACAAAAGATCCAGAATCAGAATAAAAGGCAGTTAGCAGTTCACTAGGAGAAAACAGTGAGTTACATGCCTGACAAAAAAGAAAATTCTTTAATTGAACTTTGAACTGGGATAATGTGGGCAGATTCCCGTAATTTAATTGGCAGGGAGTTCCATACACTTGGGGCTAAAAAAAGTGAAAGAACGCTCCCAGACAGTCTTCATGTTAAGCTTAGGGATTTTAAAGTCGGTTTTTCACTGTAGGAACGGAGGAAGGGGGGGGGGGGGCGGGGGCGGGGGGGGGGGGGGGTACGTGATAGATGATAAACAAACAGCTTTGCAGAAAAATACGGCGGCAGAGATCCGTCAAAATGCCGATGGGCGAAAACTGCAATTTCGTACTGGCAGCGGAATTTCACGGGCAGCCAGTACAGCTGCTTCAGCAGAGGCGTAACGTGATCTCTCTTTCCTTTCTTCCTATGTGTCATTTTCAGCGGACTATATGATATTCGGAAAAAGGTCACGAAAACTCGCTAAAAACATACATTCTGCAGCGTAACGTTTGAATCCCTGAAATGTTAAAAAAAAATGCATCGAGCTGCTTTTAACAAAGAATATTTAGCGTTCCAATGGTGTAAAAACCATATCTGTAGGTTGAATGGCGGAGACGCCCTCGGCTGTAGAAACAAGTGTTTTCACCATAAATTGCGCGTACGCGATCTGCCCCACAAAAAGTGCGCCACGCGATCAAAAACACGTCGACACTCACCGTCTTCCACACAGTCTTCCAACTTTTCTGTGGGCTGGCGATTGGGCGCCTGATTGGCGGGGGCAGGGGATCTAACTGTTTCTGTCCAGCGCTGAGTAATTACCCTTGGTATGAGTATAGTGGTGTTAATGACTTAGTGCACTAAGAACAAAACTAATTACATCGTTGGAAAAGTTGAAGACAAACTTTATCACCATTTAAGCAGTTTTCTTTCAAATTCAAATTATTTGCATATAGAGGGAGTTGGAAAACAGGTAAAAATCGCACTCTCAGCGTGTTGGACCGGCGCAGAGCGTCAGGTTGCCGATACCTACAAATACTTTGCCGATCATGCGTTCTTGAAAACCCGTCTTTATTCAATATTCGCAAACAAGATAGGGGAGGCTAGCGCTGGTAGAATTGTACACATACCAAGGGGAATTACTCAGCGCTGGATAGACAAACAGTTAGATCCCCTGCCCCCGCCTATCAGGCACCCAATCGCCAGCCCACAGAAAAAAAATACGCAGGTATAGAACCAGACGATCATCTACATCCCTAAAAGGATGCATCAGGTCTAGCCTATAACCCATGTCGTTTTCTGGAACTTAGGAAGTAGGCAGGAGAAACACACATACACAAACAAGAAGGTGCACTACTAAATGTGGTCGGGTAAATACCCTGATTTCCCACAGTAAATGCACAAGACAATACACAACAATGTAACGATACAGGTTTTGCCTCGAGCTATAGAATACTCACAAACCAGATAGGTGAGGCTTACGCTGGTAGAATTGTAAACATACCAAGGGGAATTATTGGACAGACAAACAAATCCCCTGCCCCCGCCTATCGCCAGCCCACAGAAAAATACGCAGGTATAGAACCAGACGACAGTTACTGACACCCCGCCGAATGAAATCGCTCTGACCGTCTCCCGAACAATCACAGCTACTGATTTTTTGTTTTGTTTTGTTTTTATTTTAGGTAAACACAAAATCAACTTCAGAGAGTTATATATTTAATTAGTGTTACACAGAGTTTTAGAATTTGGCTAGTTGTCCACCTTTTTGTCACCATTAGCAAATTTTGACTAACTGCTGTAAAGGGAGCTAAATCTGTCAATCTGAGTATAATGATAAACGGACACAAACAGTTACTTCCCTTATCAGATCTCGGTCTAATCACGGCACTAAACTGCAAACAGTCGGCGTTCAGGGAAAAGATACCACCCTGCGATCATCTTAAAGCAGAAACGTTAACAGGGGCGGATCTGGAGAGAGGGGGAGAGGTTACAGGGGTTCCGCCCCCCCCCTTCTCTCTCCCCCCCTCCCCTCCTTCCTGCCCCTAGTGGGGTGTTTGGAACCCCCGGCCGCTTTTGATTTTTCGGCCCCTGAAAGCAAGGTCAGCGTCGGAGGCCTTTTGTATCAGGTTGAAGGTCCCAAACAAAAAGTTGGAACCTTTCCCCGCCCCCCCCCCCCCGCCCCCTCTCGAGTTAACTGATCCGCCCCTGGTTAAGGAAAGAAGATATTGCATGACACCGCCGACGTCATGTGTTCATTTTAAAATAAACAGACATGCCACTAGAAAAGAAAACAATACCCCTGAATTGGTTAATTATTCAATATTACTGTAAACTGCCTCAAAGCCAAGTCTACACAGCCAAAAGTCAGAGCCAAAAGTCACAGAGATCTTATTAGTCCCATTTTCGCAGAAGATGGACGGGACTAATAAAATCTATTTGACTGTGACATATTCAGATATCAAGTGAATTAAAGTCAAGCCAGGTAGCATTATATATGTTATGTAAGTGACTTGATGTTTTTTAGATTCTACGTTAACTGCAAAACTGTAACCAGTTAGTGAAGGAATGACTGACTAGAGTTCCTTTACATCGAAGTTGAAAACAAGCAGAGGCGATCTGTACAGGCCTAAACCTACTAAAAGGTTATCATCAAAATTTACACTCTTTTATGTTGTAGCATTTCCCACACGGCTCACAGCCAGAACTGCTTTATCAAAATCACTCCAGGCAGAGATCGGACGCATAGAGCAAAATGTGCAGCGAATCGCCACGAATTCCAATTTCAGTTTTTCTACAATCCTCAAAAACAATAATTACCCCCTCACTGCCCTGACCTTTTCTCGCCTGCTGACCCTGCGCACATACTCTATATAAGGTGCCCTTGGATACACCAAATCAGTTAAAATATCAGTGTCTGTTTTCCACTTTTTTGTGTTACACCGCCTGCTATGCAACTTGCTGCTGAAAGCAAACGAAAAGTGAAAATCACAGACCTTTACACCATAAAAATTATGAGAAAGGGGAAAAGGTTTTACTATTTCTCTCGGAATTCTCACAACATGCCACGGAAGCACTTTTACCGGTTCGTGACCACATGTCACCCCAAAAAGAGCAGAACTTCCTGAAATCCCGCAGTTTAACCCCTTAATTGAAGGGGCAATGGGAGGCGCTCAGGCTACTCAGCTGCACGAGACATAAACACCCATGAGTCCTCACGACAGACTCATGAGAATTCACGCTTCTTGTTAGTCCTACGTTCTTTCTTTCTTTTTATTTATTTATTTATTTATTTATTTATTTTTGGTCTAATGTCACCAATGTGTGAAAAGACGTTAAATAAAATCCTGATCCTGACGTTCTTTATGCCCATTTCTAGTTCCATTCATATCTGGACCCGACTGTCTGTAGGCGTGCAGTGGTTTCACGGATGCTAATTCGAGATCGCTTGCATCGAAGTGGTTAACTCATTCAGCCCGACGCACGTATTTCCCAAATTTTGGAGGCGTCATCTAACGAATATGCACCTGTTGAAGGAGATGAACAGGCGCCAAGCTAATCTGGCACTCTCTCCTCTGGGCTTGACTTTGGGAACGAAGATTCTGTAAGGGTTGCCCGCGACGTCTGCAGGCATGCTCGTGGCTGCGAAGGCCAATCCGGGACAGGCAGGTTCGACCGCAGTGGCTGCCGAGGGAGGTCTGGCCAGGGTTCTGAGTTGCGGCATCTCTGTTTTTTTCTCCTGAGCCGCTTGTCCTTAAGGCTAGCTCTGCGAGAGTCCTCAAAGGAGACGGCTGCCTTGTAAATGGTAGAACGCCATGTGTCGCGGTCCGCAGCAAGCGAAGACCACTGGCGGTGGTCGATTTGGCAGGCACTAAGTGACTTCTTGAGACAGTATTTGTATCTCTTCTTTGGTGCCCCTCTGTCTCGGTGTCCAATGGCGAGCTCACCGAAGAGTGATCTTGGGTAGGCGATGATCCTCCATCCTGGAGACGAGCCCCGCCCAGCGGAGCTGTGTCCGCAGCAGCAAAGCCTCGATGCTCACAGTTTCTGCCTGTTCGACCCCACGTTGGTGACATAGTCACTCCAGTGAATGCCGAGGATGGTACGCAGGCAGCGCTGGTAGAAGCGTTCGAGGAGTCGTAGTTGGCTGCAGTAGAGGGCCCAGGACTCGGAACCATACTCGGGTGGTGAGGACGACAGCTCTGTACACGCTGATCTTGGTGCCTGTTATCAGCTTTTGATTGTGCCTCACCCGCTTGAATAGTCGCCCGAAAGCGATGTTCGCTTTTGCCAGCCCGCTGCTGTCCAGCTCCTTGTCCAGTTGGCGTCTGACGTAATGATGCATCCAAGTTTGGTAAACTGGTGCACTGACTTCAGTTCAGACTCGCCGATGGTGATGTGGGAAGGCGATGCTCTTGCTTAGGTGCCGGCTGATGGAGGACCTCTGTCTTTTTCAGACTGACCTCGAGTCCAAAGAGATGGGCAGAGTCTGCGAAGCAGGACGTGATGCGCTGCAGGGCTCTCTCTTTGTGTGCAACAAGGGCAGCGTCATCAGCAAAGAGCAGCTCACGAATCAGTCGGTCTAGGGTTTTGTTATGGGCCTGCAGTCGTCTGAGGTTGAACAGGCTGCCATCGAGACGATACCTGATGTACACTGAGTCGTCAGCGTCGAGGTCCACTGTGGCCTGCTTCAACATCATGCTAAAAACGATGGTGAAGAGGGTCGGTGCCAGCACACAGCCCTGCTTCACACCGTTGAGAATAGGGAATGATTCTGAGAGGTCATTGTTGAGTCTGACCTGGCCTTGCTGGTCCTCGTGTAGCTGGACGATCATACTGAGGAACTTTGGGGGACAGCCAAGTCGCTCCAGGAGTTGCTACATGCCTTGCCTGCTCACAGTGTCGAACGCTTTTGTTAGGTCTTCAAACGTTACGTACAGCCCTTTGTTTTGCTCGCGCCACTTCTCTTGAAGCTGTCTCAGCACAAAGACCATGTCGGTGGTGTTCCTGTTGGCTCTGAAACTACACTGGCCCTTTGGAAGGTGGTCTTCAGCGATGGCAGGTGCCAGCCGATTCAGGAGCAGCCTTGCGAGAATTTTCCCGGCAATGGGCAGCAGGGTAATTCCACGATAGTTGAAGCGGTGACTTCTCTCCTTTGTTCTTGTACAGTTGAATTATCATGGTATACCCATCTCCTGCTGTAGTGCGTCAGGGCTGAATGGCTTAAAATAATATGCCTTTTGCAGATGAAATGTACATCCTGACTGAGTGAAAGATTATAAAAGGCGTGAGGGCACGATTTGGGGGCGCCTGTGTAGCGAAGCGTCCAAGACTGAAACAACCCGGTCCTGCAAGAGACTGGATTAACCCTTTGCATGTCGGTAGCGGTTTTAGTCGCGATGATTCCTTCAGGAATCATTGCGACAAAAACCGCTACCGACACGCAAAGGGTTAAATGACCATGACAGCTATAACCAGTATGCCTATCAGATCTCAGATCTTAGCAGTTTGGCTCTGACAAAAACAAATCCTACCGCTACCGACACGCAAAGAGTTAAATGACCATGACAGCTATAACCAGTATGCCTATCAGAACTCAGATCTTAGCAGTTTGGCTCTGACAAAAACAAATCCTAGTACGGGCGTATATACACTACTCGCAACGGGTTACTACGGGACAACAGCAACAACAACAAAATGCTAATGACAAGCACAACTCTGTCGAATTGTAAGATTGTTAAATGGAATTTTGGACAAAGCTGTGCATTACTCTACAGTTCAATAATTGCAAGACAAACTCTTAAAATTGACACTGACTAAAAAAATCCTTTAACTATGAGTAGAGTGCCGTATGTCCTCACAGGACTGACTCTGCGTACAGGATGCGGCTAGCAACGATAAATGATCAGCTGTAAGCGCCGGTCTTCAAGTGACAACCCACACTGGTTGTCTCCCTCGATTCACCGCGCTACCGCGCGGCGAGTCGAGGGAGACAACCAGTGTGGCGACAGCCCGGCGTGGTCCGAGTCTATGCCGTCATGCCAAACTGACACTCTTTGGTCAGGCTGAGAACTGACTGACACAGTTCTTGGGCAGGTGGACATCTTAAACGTCATATGAGTAAGTGATATCAACGAGATGTAGCCTAGCTTTGCCAGAACTATGCCCGAAATGGTGCCTGTAGCAGTCTCGATCTCGGCACCGTAAAGCTAGTGAAGTGAGAATTAATGCACGAAGCACATGTGCATGACTAAAAATAATGCCGGAGTCAGTCCGCCGCCGCCACTGACAGACGCCGGTCTACCCATAGCCTTTTAAATTCAGTCATTCAGCCCCAGGATACACTACGCGTCCTCACCGTGAGATCGAAGAGAAGAGACAACTAAGATTTGGCCTCAGTTAAGACACGTGTGTAATTCCTTACTTCCTACGTCCGCAAAACAGAGACGTACGTCTGGGAGAAATCATGTTCAATCCCTGTGTTCTAAGCCGTTCATCCAAAGGGCTGTGGCTGAGGTGCTTTTTGTCTGATGAAACTGATCCCCACAGAGATGGAGAAGATCACTAAGTCAGTTTTAGAAAGAAAAAAAAAAAAGAAAAAAAGATTGATAACTGACTTCCTTCTTGCCAAACAAAGAAACAAGTCCACTATTACAGCAATGACAAGGCTTACATAAGTATTAGCCCCTGCCAATGCGGCGAGCAGTGCCGGTTATGATGACTGATAGTGTTATCCCTGCAATGTCTCTGTCACTCTCTTAAAACGAATCCCAGCAAGCAAAAGCGCTCGGGTAGATGTAGACAGCGCGGGCCGACAGCAGCCGACGATTGCCCGAAGATCTTGTGTGTGTTATGACTGTACTACTGGGCTGCCGCCCTTTTCCGAGTCATCTCACGGCGGCAGTGAATGCTGCGGCCAGCAATGGGACTCTGCGCCCTGTGCAGGTACTTGAGCAGCCGCGGTCGGGGGCTAGCTGAGACTTCGAGTGTATACCCAGGCCGCGGGCTACGTGATGGGGCAAAGGAGAGGGGTATCGGCCATGACACGTTTCACGCGCCCGTAACCATGACAACTGTCGCGGTTCTCAAAGGGTTTAATCTCCCCCATATAATTTCCTCCTTTGCCGGGCCCCACTGCTAAAGTCAGCGTGCGTATGTTTTCTTTTCGGCTCCTCACTCACTCACACCGTTACTGCGACTGTGAGAAAGACTGGATCATCGAGTTGAGTGGTGACTTAGCGCATCAGTCAAGGTGTCGCACAGTGTTTCCGCAGCTATTTATACGGGGCCTCCTGAATGAGTTAATGTGGGTTAGTCTGTGATTTTGGCGATAATTGTCCAGCCTCGAAAACTCAGTAAAAAAAAAATTAAAAAAAAAAAAAACCAAAAACCAAAACAAAAACCAAACAAAAACAGAAAATCAAACCAACCAACCAACCAAACAAACAAACAACAACAACAACAACAACAAATCAACCCCCCAAAAAACCCCAAACAAACTGAAACACACTAAACCCATTTCAGTCTGAATAATAATCTATTCACAAGTACTGATTGAACAAAAATTTTGCTATGACTTCCGGGTCACCAAGCACTGGTCAATTTCCCCAAGAATCACTGATTCGACGTTTGCTTACATCAGTACGGACGCAAAGGTACTAGGCTAATTGTCTTTGAAAAGACCAGTCCTCCCACACCACCCCGACCACCCTCCACCTCCTCCTCCTTCCACTCCTCACGGATTTCCGGTTTAACTCATTCGCTGCCAGCCGCATCCGGATGCGCGGCTTATGCGAATGAGTTAAACACCACTGTAACTATGTGTTGCGCAGTTGGGAAACATGACGACAGTTAACCCCTTCGCTACCTACAGACGTGCATGTTGTTTCGGACATGTGTGTTCACTGAACGACGGAAAGCCACAACTCCTCCAAAGAACAGTGACACAAAGTGGTCTCGGCAAGAGGCATAGATCCTCATCAGCCCCCGCAAACTGCGGGGTCTCATGAGGATCTATGCCTCTTGCATTTGGATGGGGTTACATTTTTCTCGGCAATCAAGGGGTTAATGATTGGTGGTTCGCTGATGAGATACAACGTCGTCATAGTACGAACGCCCGTCGTAAGAATTATCATACTAGGGCACCAAGATCAGCGTGTACAGAGCTGTGGTCCTCACCACCCTGCTGTATGGTTCCGAGTCCTGGGCCCTCTACCGCAGCCAACTACGACTCCTCGAACGCTTCCACCAGCGCTGCCTGCGTACCATCCTGGGCATTCACTGGAGTGACTATGTCACCAATGTCGAGGTCCTTGAACAGGCTGAAACCGTGAGCATCGAGGCTTTGCTGCTGCGGACACAGCTCCGCTGGGCGGGGCATGTCTCCAGGATGGAGGATCATCGCCTACCAAAGATCACCCTGTTCGGCGAGCTTGCTACTGGACACCGTGACAGAGGGGCACCAAAGAAGAGATACAAAGACTGTCTCAAGAAGTCACTTAGTGCCTGCCAAATCGACCACCACCAGTGGTCTTCGCTTGCTGTGGACCGTGACACCTGGCGCTCCACT
Source organism: Semisulcospira habei (assembly GCA_036245525.1). Lineage (NCBI taxonomy): Eukaryota > Metazoa > Mollusca > Gastropoda > Semisulcospiridae > Semisulcospira > Semisulcospira habei. Next base: position 51,240,870 of record BTPG01000008.1, read on the forward strand.
ATTTACAAGGCAGCTGTCTCCTTTGAGGACTCTCGCAGAGCTAGCCTTAAGGACAAGCGGCTCAGGAGAAAGAACAGAGATGCCGCAACTCAGAACTCTGGCCATACCTTCCCCTGCAGCCACTGCGGTCGAACCTGCCTGTCCCGGATTGGCCTCCGCAGCCACGAACAAGCCTGCAGACGTCGTGGGCAACTCCTATAAAATCTTCGTTCGCGAAGTCCAGCCAAGAGAGAGACTAGGGCAATTACACCCCTCCCACCCACCCCCCACCCCCCACTTCCCACTACTGCAGACATGTATAATGGCGCTTATAAAGAGACGAGGCTCCAGGCATAAAGAATTTAACCTCTTTGTTGCCCGTGATCACAAACTGACATCGGAAACCGCCGCACACTGTTGACCGAAATTATCGTGACGAACTCGGAGAAACTAGAATTAACAAGATGAGGATTCATCCCAAAGTCTATCGTATTGTTTGGAGCTCAGGACGTTTATCTTTTAGGAACATTCAGAGCTGTTCGTGTGTTTAGGCTTTCAAGTTATGCTGATACTCAGTTTTCCCTCTTCTCGGCGGCGAAGCCAACCGGCCCTGAAGTCAACACACGTCGGCGCACACAAATAAAGACAAACACACGGCGCTTCCCGCCACTAGCACGCTCTTTGGGTTCGTGTAACGAAAGGAGTCCATCTCCGGCCTTTTGCACTAACCCACCCACTGATCCACACACACTGGTACACAGAAATAAAGACGGACACACGGCGATTCCCGCCATTCGTAAGCTCAGTCTGTGGTCTGGCGTAGCATAGCTATTCTGAAGAAGAAGAAAATTACGAGCAGCGCATAGCATCATTAGACCCACGACGCTGTGTTCAGTGACAAGTCGATGTTATACGTCACTCATCGCAGTACTAATATTTGACGTATCAGAGAACCAACTTCGCAATCTTCTTGCTGATTTTCACGCCTAGGGCTTACAGGTCACAATATTATTTGACCTAATTCTAATCCTACCCCAGGGCCGGGACAAACAGCAGGCTTATGCAAACACTGTTTATGAACAATCATGGTGGTATTAATGAGAAGATAGCTTTTTTGGCGTAAAACAAAAATTAACTAGTTATCTTAGCTGTTTTACAATTGACTCCTAAAAAGTGGTGCAGAACATTGTCTGATTTTCACACCTAGGGCATACAGGTCACAACGGACCTAATCGTACCCGACAGCCTAGACAAACTATATTTACACTATGTAAATACCGCATACGAAAAATCATTCGATTATTAATGAGAAGATTGCATTTTTTTTCGTAAAAAAAGATTAAATTGTTTTTTAGATTAACCCATATACTTTGTGAAATTAATCCCAAAAAAGTGAAAATATATTTAATTATCACTCAACAAGTTCTAGAGGTACAATGCTGGTTAACGAAGTCGTTTAATATCTCCCTTTTATCTAGCTATACGCAAAATATCTAGTAAAAATAAGAAAAATTACGAACTCCAGTGTGGATCAACCGGTTTTTATGAAACGGCCATTTTCTCGCCAATGAGCATCTTAATAAAAAAAATCGAAAAAAAAGGTCCCGAGATAATTCTTTTAGGGACAATATCCTAAAATATCAAGCTTGTCCGTCCTCAAACGCGGGCTCTAGTCGCTGTCACATACACACACACACACACACACACACACACACACACACACACACACACACACACACACACACACACACACACACACACACACACACACACACACACACACACACACACACACACACACACACGCGGCGCTTTGGCGCCAAAAAGACGTTCTCTAGCAAGTTTTGCGTAGCTAGACGTGACGTCATATTTATCTCAGTCAGTTGTTACTTCTTTGCTAGAATTTCTGCCCCGCACGCCAAAAACGTCATGTGCGTGCTCCGGAATGCGCTCCGACCAGCCCCATTTCGAAGTCTACCCTATGTTTTAAAAATACGGTAGACAAAAACTGGCATGAAGAACCTAGGACTGACAAGAGACATACAGTCTCACTGATGATCCCCCTCGAAAAGGTGCTCGCGATATAACTGTAAGAGACATAGGTCCTCATCAACCCCCCGCATTTGCGGGGGCTCATGAGGGATCTATGCCTCTTGCTGACACAATTATCAGTTGTTCCTTGTTCCTTGGGCGGCGAGGGCCGTTTGGCGCTGAAAACAACCCCTTTCCTTGCCAACGTACGCACATTTTTTTTTTTTTTTTTTTTTTTTTTTTACTGTGTTCACTGATCGACCGAAAGTCACAACTGTCCAGAGAACATGGACACAGAGTGATCACAGCAAGATGCATAGATCCTCACGAGCCCCCGCAGTCGCGGGGGCGCGTGCGGATCGATGCATCTTGCAGTTAGATCTCTTTCACTTTTCTCGGCAGTGAAGGGGTTAAAAGTACTACTGATACGAGGACACACGCTGGAGTGACCGGGACGATTACCTGCCTCTGGCGGTCAGTTTGCGTTCACTTTCTCTCGGAAGTCAAGGGAGTTTAACAAAGATGTGAGAAACACGATTTGCGACCAGTGACAGCGAAAGGCGTTAAAGAGAACCTGTCCCAACAGTTGTAACTGTCTTTTCTTCTTTGCTGGGATGTCCTCTGCCTTTTTACACGTCTGTCGGTCTGAATTGTCAAAGCGTACAGCTGTGTGTCTCAGTTAACACAAAGACTGAACTACCAAAGACACTGAATTCAACGTCAGACGTCTGAGACTGCGCTGGGGACACGAAGGCTTATAGCTGTCCGCTGTGAGGTATTGGCCCAATTCTCCTGTCTCACACAACCTTCATCCATCTAGTCAAGCTAGACAGGTCAAAGGTAGTGTCAGAATAAATTCAACTCTTTCCATGTTCGATCTATTTATGGTCAATACACTCACTCTCACAAACAAAGCGACTGAAAAAGCTATTGTTTTAGATCTGCCCGCTAAAGCGTTGAATGAGACTTGGAGATGTCACTCGACCGTGACAGGCGCCAAGCGAATCAGGCACTACCCTTGTGCTATCACGGTCGACTCATTTCGACCCATTGACGGTGGGCACAAAAGGGATAGTCAGCGGTCAGTGGAGGGCCCAGAGGGCCGATGATCGATAGTGCAGCCAAACGGCCGACCAATTAAGGTCAGCAATAGTTTCTCATTAGGTCTTTCGGGCTTTAGCTGGAGGGACGGTGAGTGAGATTGGTGACTGAGTGAATAACTGTGAAAGGGTACGTGTGTGTGTGTGTGTGTGTGTGTGTGTGTGTGTGTGTGTGTGTGTGTGTGAGTGTGTGTGTGTGTGTGTGTGTGTGTGTGTGTGTGGGTGTGTGTGTGTGTGTTGTGTGTATGTGTGTGTATGTTAGTTACGTGCGTGTGATTGTGTGTGTGTGTGTGTGTGTGTGTGTGTGCGTGCGTGCGTGAGTGTGTGTTTGTGTGATGGGATTGTTGGGGTGTGCGAATGGAGGGTGTTGTAGGATGTTTGTCGTGGGGATGCAAGTAGAAGGAGGGGCGAAGCCAGGGAAAAGGTCTCATCAAAGTTATTTTTATTCGCAGAGATAGATGTAATGATAATGATGGTAGTGGTGTTGAGGTTTGATGTTGTGTTGTATGTGCGTACGTGTGCATATGTGAGTGTGTGTGTGTGTGTGTGTGTGTGTGTGTGTGTGTGTGTGTGTGTGTGTGTGTGTGTGTGTGAGTGCGAGTGCTACTGAATGTATTTTATTTGTTTGGGAAGCTGTTAACCTGCCCTGACTGCGCGTTCACTATAATTAATACGTTGAAGAAACTGCTCTTTATTTAGTCTGGTGCAAAACAATATGGTTTTCAGCAAAATATTTGCGTGAAAGACTATTAAACCACAGTAGAATGCAATATTGCCCTTGGTCCACTCTGAATCTAGATTAAATGATTTAACTGAGCATTTTCCACCTGTCAGAATCCATTTTTGAATTGATGTCGTGGGAAAGTAGTCTACATTATGGCTGTCCTTATGGCTGTCGGTAGTATTTTTTTGTCGCGGTCATTCCTGCAGGGATCACCGCGACAGAAAGTGCTACTGACATCCAAAAGGTCAATGCACAGTTTCAAGCAAAAAGACATCTTACTTATCCGAAAAAACAAAACTTGCAACACTTTTGCAACCTCAGCCTTTGACATTTACGGGGCCGTAACTGACCGGCTCTCCGCTCACGACACTACCGGAAAGGGGAGGAACTTGAACTGCACTAGTCTTGCCAAGATGGACGTCTAGGATGAAAAATGCAGTTCATTGCGGTCCTGGACTGTAGCATTGCTACTCGTCTCACTTCCAGAGTTCAGCGTTCTCACACTAGAATCGGCTCCAAATGGATGTCATTCAAACTTTACATGTTTACGTTTTTACAAAAATCGCCATGTCAATAGACAAGGGGGACGGGGGTGGGGGGGGGGGGGGGGGGGGGGACCAGCAGGGAGATGTCATCCTCATTGTCTATAGAACAAATAAGACAGGAACATCGTAAATGCTGACTTTTTGACACATTTACGGCGCGCATAAACATTGTTCGGGTTGTCTGCATATCGCACAGCATGTGAAAACGTAGTATTGGTCGCATGCTTATCCACTCGCTACCGAGTTAAAGCGAACACCACCCAACTGCAAGAGGTATAGATCCTCGTGAGCCCCTGCAGTCGCGGGGGCTCATGAGGATCTATACCTCTTACTGAGATCACTCAGTATCTATGTTCCTTTGACGGCTGGGGATTTTTATTGTTGAATTGACAATGATTCCAAAAACACAATCTGCGTCCACTGGCATTGAAGGGATTTAGTGCAAATTTCCCTAAAACTGAGCTCTGATACGCAACTTATTTTCTACAGATATGCAACAACATAAAATCCCATCTATTTGTGATCACAAGGACCAAGTATTTGCTTACTCAGTAGTTGTGTGCAAGCCACCAAGCGGGAGTGCAGTCGATACGAATACAGTGTACTAAATCATATGACTAGAGGCATGCTTCTCCCATGATTGAAGATTAACCCGAATTTTCCAGATTTTTAACCCCTTCACTGCCGAGTAAAACTGAACACAGCGCCAACTGCAGAGGTATTGATCCTCATGAGCCCCCGCAACTGCAAAGGGGTTCTATGCCTCTTCCTGAAACGCTGTGTGCCCAGGATACTTTGATGGCTGCATGACTGAGGATTCTTTGACGCTGAATTTACAACGATTTCCGAAATACAATCTGCGTCCACTGTGGGTTAAGATGCGAGTGGATCTCATCTCTGTCAGGAAGAGGCATAGATTCTCACGAGCCACTGGCAGAGAATTTATGTCTCTTGCTCGTGGGTCAGACTGAACGAGGGACCGGCTGATTGACAACAGGTAAAACGCGTCCTTTCAGTGTTGACAGCCCGGTGGCCTGATCCGAAATGTCGCGTGAGAGAATGCACAGTTCCGAACGCTTGCCCTGATTCTCATCTGCGCCGGTCTCTGAGTTTTCGCTCACCGCACGGCGTGAAGATTAAAGCCGTGACGGCTTGAAGCTTGAAGCCGTAAGGTCGAAAATTGTAGACCAGCTGGCGACTGCCGAGGAAAGGTGAACTCAATCCAACTGCAAGAGACATAGATCCTCATGAGCCCCCGCAGTTGCGGGGGCTCATGAGGATCTGTGCCTCTTGCTGACACCATTTTGTATCCATGTTCCTGTTGGACGGCTGCGCGCGTGTCTTTGTGGCGTTGAATTAACATTGAAAGGCTTCAAGAAACACAATCTGCGTCCACTGACAGTAAAGGGGTTAATTAGGGAGCGGTTTGAATTATGACGTATGAATCAGATAATAAAATAAATGACAAATAATAATAAAGAATAATAAATAAATAAATATTGAAAATCACGACATTTTTCCACACAAAAAAGACCGCAAAACAAACAAAAAAATCCCCAAGATGGGATGAACCACAACCCACACAGTCCCTTCTATACGAGAGCTGTCCTCGCTGTCAAGGGTCTCTACCTTTTGTCTTTGACCTGATTCTGATGTTGAAATATCTCCTATTGAACAAGATGAGGATTTCATCCCAAAGTCTGCCGTATTGTTTGGAGCTCACATGTGTTTTTCTTTAAGAACATTTTTATATTTTTCTTATCCTTCTGATCCATTTCCATCCTCTCTAAGCCAACCCCTGATCAACACACACGCCAACAAACACAAATAAAGACGGACACACGGCGCCTCCCACCATTAGTACGTTCTGTGGGCTGGAGTAGCGACAGGAATTCTGAAGAAGAAGAATAGCATGAGCAGCAAAATGACGTCCCTATACACCATCGCTTGTCTCACGACACCGTATACACAGTGACGAAATTGATGCTTCACGTCACTCATCCGAAAGATACGCAGCCTCTTCCAGGGCTGACTGTTTTGTTCCACACGGCCTCTTCCAGGGCTGCCCGTTTGATGGGAATATATTGTGGATCCAAAACTTGCAAAAAATGAATTAATTATTATTTTAAAAGTTTAAGAGGTACAACTCTGACTAACGAACTCATCTAATGTCTTTTTCCAAACTATCTATATCCAAAATTTCAAGTAAATATGATAAAAATTACGGACTCTAATCTGGGTCAACCGACTTTCTATAAAGTGTCTTTTATGTCTTCAAGGAGACATCCGTTACAATTTGAAGAAAGTATTTTGCCAAATTCAAGCTTGTGCGTACAGCATTATCGGACATTCTCGTGTTTACACACACACACACACACACACACACACACACACACACACACACACACACACACACACACACACACACACACACACACACACACACACACACGCACGCACACACGCACATACACACAAACACGCACGCACACACACACACGCACACACACACACACACACACACACACACACACACACATACTGACATACATACGCACGTACGGCGTTTCGTGCCAAATGTACGTTCAGCAACGAGGTCGGTGTAACTAGACATGATGTAATTTTTATCTCGTTACTTGAGTTGTCATCACGGACATGCTATTAAATTTGCCCCACCGCGACCCGTCTTAAAAAGTCCTTTCTATAAATAGAAAGGACTTTAACAAAAATGCACTGAGCTAAAAAAAAATAAAAAAAATAAAAAAAATAAAAAACACACTTGTTGACGCGGTGGGCTGATGCTAATCTGCATAAAATTGGACGATCGGCAGGGCAGAAAAAGCTGGTGCTTCGTCGGCATGCCATGTATTATTCAAATCCCAAAAGGTCGCGTATCCCTGCTACCAGCATACCAAATCTCCAACAAATGTCACCAGGGGCTCGTCAGGATACATTTTACTCGGCTGGGAGCCGTTTGCATCTGTTTCACTCGAGCGGCGTAGGGTGCTGCAGGTTCAGTTCATATACTATGGCATATCAGTTTCACGCCAGCGCAGTTTCAGGGATGGTTTATCACTATCGTGATATTTACGCCACGAAAGCAAAGTACGTAGATGGTATGATAACAGTAGGGCAAATTATACAGACCTGTTTGCCGCCTAACCAAATTAGATAATTACGGGCTTCAAGGATGGTATACCACAGGCACCTGAAAAATGTGACTTTGGATACACTTGTTAATTCATTGCATGTAAAGCCCTGAGAACGACATTATCGAAATTTGGAGATTCCTCTTCGGTCTGCCTCAAAGAGGGGCCGATCAGTTACGTTGAAAAGGGGACCCGGGGGGGAGGGGGTGGGTGGGTGGGGGGGGGTGCTGGAGGTGGAGGGGGATGGAACATTTTATTTAGGACCTTTAATCTAAAGCCCTGACAAAAGGCCATCCGACGCTAAACCTTGCTTCCAGTGGTGGGTGGGAGATGGGGATGGGGTGGGGTGGGGGTTGAAGCAACTGGATGGGATGGAGGGGGTTGGGTTGGTTGAGGCGCGTGTCAGGACTCTCGACAAAGTATCAACACAAGGGGGGGGGGGGGGGGGGGAGGGGGGGTGGTTCCGAATCCAAAAAAAGCGATTTTGTTAAAGCATTACAAAAAAATAAAAAAAATAATATAGTCTGGGAAGGGAGTTCCGTAATCCCCGAACCTCATCCATCCCAGATCGGCCCCTGGTTCTGGGGACAGAAAGACAATCATCGTTCAAGGGTAGTGTCAGATTAGCTGGGCGCCGTCCGGCGCCAAGCTAATCTGGCACTACTCTTGAACTATCTTGGTCGTTCCATCCCCTGCTGCAGTGCGTCGAGGCAAAATAAGGTTATATCGTACCGTATCGTGTGATTACGGTGTTTTCGTGACTTGTGAAAGGCCGTCTTCGTGACATGATTCAGAACAAGCACCACTCCCAGACAATTAACCCGTTCAGTGCCAAGAAAAACGGAACACCACCCGATTGCAAGAGGCTTAGATCCTCATGAGCCCACGCAGTTGCGGGGGCTCATGAGGATCTATGCCTCATGCTGACACCTCTTTGAATCCATGTTCTAGGGACATGTAGACTTTTTGTTCAGTTGTTGTTCAGTGTTGTTTTTTTGGTATTGAATTAACGAAGATTGCAGAAGCACAGTCTTGCGTCAGCTGGCACTGAGCGGGTGAATTCGTACTATCGTACTTTGCAAGACTCTCGACATATCTAACGGTCTTATTGGTTGGTTTGTTTGTTTGTTTGCACGCTTGCTTGCTTGGTTGTCATTTTTGTTGTTATTGTTTGGTTTGTTGTTGTTGTTTTTTTTAATTTGGCGGTTTGGTGTGGTTTGGGTTGGGTTGGGTTGGTTTGGTTTGGTTTGGTTTGGTTTGGTGTGGTGTGGTGTGGTGTGGTTTGGGTTGGTTTGGGTTGGTTTGGTTGCTTGCTTGCTTGCTTGTTTGCTTGGTTGATTGCTTTTTTTTTTTTGCTTTTTGTTGTTGTTGTTGTTGCTATTTTTCAGTTGAATTCTGATTTTCTTTTCCAAGCTCACCTGTCCCCCATCTACAGAGACGCCTCTGGACTGAATCCAGCTCCACGGCCCTATCATGACACCATAGAGTATATGGAGGCTGCGCTAGTCTCTTTCTACACTCTGATGACACTAACATTACTGGATGAGTGTCACAGTAATGACGCGATGCGGGTTGGACATATCCGGCTGAGCTCTGATTATTATTCGAACAGACTCATTCCCCTAACAAAAGGTCGTCAGGCCCACGACGGCCGCAGCCCGGAGCCCTCGGACCTTTGCTTGCTGGAATACTCTAGAGACATCGTCTGGGGCTATCTGAAGCCTTTGGCTGTCGGTAGCGTGTTCGGTCGTGGTGATTCCTACCCGGCAAAGGGTTAATATGTCTCTGCTTATTAGCGGCTTTGCCGCTTCGGTCAGTTAAACTTGAGCTAACATCACTCGCCTTTATCTTCTTAACACATTCTACCCCAGGACCGAAATCCCCTAATTTTGAAGTTGCCCTCTGAAGGACTGTATTACAATTCTAGAGACAGATCTAGCATGATAGTTCAAGGGTCAGCTTGGCGCCTATGGGCGCCAAGCTATTCTGGCACCACCCTTGAACTATCATGCTCGATCCATGTCTTGCTGTGGTGTGGCGGGGCTGAATGAGTTAACCCTTGTACTGCCGAGAAAAGATGAGTGAACACGATCCGACTGCAAGAGACATATACATAGATCCTCATGCTTTCCGGCCGCAGCAGCGCGCAGTGCTCATGAAGCCCCAGGCCTCTCAGTCGTTCTCACTCAATTTTAGGAACACACACGCGTCCACTGGCAGGGAAGGGGTTAATTTAATCAGCGTCAAATAGGTGCAGTCAGTGGTAACGCACCGCACTTCCTAATAGCCATCGAGTACAGGACCGGTCTATGAAAAAAAATGAGAGGCAAGCTGATGGCTTCTGTTCAACACTGTGCACATCAACGATTCTCTCAGTAGCAGTCGTCTGCTCGGCAGCCTGACCTATTTCGCTGCTGACTGCTATCAGCCTGGTATCACATCGTAATAAGCCCAGATACTCAGTTTCTCCCTCTGACTGAACTAATAAAAGTAAATGGACAAAGCAAGAGGCGTAGATAATCATAAATCCCTGCGACTGCAGGGACTCATGAGTATCTATGCCTCTTGCAGAGTAGACCCTGGTTTAGCCGGCTCTGCCCTCACCGACTCTCTCTCCGTCGGTCTTCTCTGTCTCTGTGCAGTACTGTCTACGGCGCCGTAAATTCGCGCTGCACCTCCGAGATCGATGTTTTACTGGCTGGCAGTGGTTTATTATCTGGCCGCCATGATGATGCTTAGCTTTCTCATGTTGTATGCAGCGTGGATCGATGCACGGGAGGTCGATATTTGCTGGGTTTTTTTTAAGCGGTTGACAATAAAAAAAAATATCCTCGGCCTCTTTTGTTGCAGGTATGAGATGTATCAGTGTTGTGTCAATAGAAATGCAGACGGAGTAGTGTGTGTGTGTGTGTGTGTGTGTGTGTGTGTGTGTGTGTGTGTGTGTGTGTGTGTGTGTGTGTGTGTGTGTGTGTGTGTGTGTATGTGTGTGTGTGTGTCAGTGACTAAAGCCCTCGTTTGAGGACGGACAAGCTTGAAATTGTATGATATTGTCCGTAAAAGAATTATCTAGAGGCAGTTAAAAAAATTTTTTTTTTGATTAAGATGCTCATTGGCGAGAAATGGCCGTTTCATAAAGACCGGTTGCTCCACGCTGATTTTTCATATACGGTATTTACATAAGCGTGCAGTTTGTGTATGTGTTTGGGCGTGTATGTGTGTGTGTGTGTGTGTGTGTTTGCGTGTGTCTGTTTGTGTGTGTGTGTGCTTGTGTGTGTGTTTGTGTGTGTGTTTGTATGTTTGTGTGTATGTGTTTGCGTTTCTGTGTGTGTGTATGTGTATGTGTGTGTGTGTGTGTTTGTGTAGTGCGTGACTGTGTGTTTGTGTGTGTGTGTGTGTGTGTCTGTGTGTGTTTGTGTGTATGTGTTTGTGTTTGCGTTTGTGTGTGTGTATCTGTGTGTGTCTGTGTGCGTGTGTGTGTGTGTGTGTGTGTGTGCGCGTGATTTTGCGTGCAGTGCGTTAGTGACTGAGTGCGCGTGCACTTATGTGTGCAGTATGCCGTGTGTCTTGGATAAGTGAGCGTGTCAGTAAGTGTGTTCGTGTGTATGAGTGGGCGTGCGCGCTGCGTCTGTGCGTGTGTCGTTGCGCAATGTTCGTGCGTGTCAGCTCAGTACTCCGTCAGCTCGCGACCCAGTAGGTCACTTAGCTGGAAAAAAAACAACAACTCACAAATAAACCGTCTGATATGCTGCCAAAAGTGTAAAATGGTATTATAGGACAAAGAAGAAAGACAGAAAGATAGACAGATAATGTGCGTCCATCGCGGGCGATGAGGACCAATAACATTCCTAACTACGTTGTGTCTAAAAAATGGTGTGTCCGTAGATGGCTGGTAATGCCAATCCGGGTACGGAGGTGCCTCCCACAGGTGGGACACACGTGAGATGGTGCAGCATTGGAGGTGCTTGCCGCTCGTTCTTTTCTCTGGAGATCCCTTCCCTCTGCTTCGGCTGTGTGTCTATCCTCAGCGCTTGTGGCTCCCCTGTTGATGAGGCTGCGCCAGGAGGTGCGATCCAGGGCTGAGTGCTCCCAGGAGTTGGTATCTATCTCAAGGGCTTTCAGGGAATCCTTGAGAGTGTCTTTGAAACGCTTGCGCTGGCTGCCATGACAACGCTTGACTGTGGCCCGCCCATCTGACGATGCATCATCAGCATGGTATGAACAGAGGGCACACCTGCAGAAAGGAGCACTTCAGTATCTGTTGTCTTGTCCTGCCACCTTATCTTCTGGGTCTTGTGCAGGCATATTAGGTGAAAGTGGTTCAGTCTGCGTGCATGCCTCCTGTACCCCGTCCGAGTTCGCAGGCGTACGGGAGGGTCGGCAAGACAACTGCACGCTATACCTTGCGTTTCGTCACCAGACTGATTCCCCTGCGCTCCCAGACAGTTTCCCGCAGCCTCCCGAATTTGGCACTGGCTTTTGCAATCCTGCAATTAATTTCGACGTCAATGTGGATTGCTCTGGAGAGCAAAGAAAGCAAGACAGAAAGCTAGACAGACAGAAGTGTGATGATAGCAGCGTCTTCTGTCACAGCCAGGGCGCAGCTAACATCACACTTCTATCTCTGGCTGTCGGTAGCGCTTTTTGTCGAGGTGATTCCTGCAGGAATCACCTCGACAAAAAGCGCAACCGACAGCCAAAGGGTTAAAAGCATAAAACTGGGTAGCCCTAAAACGATTCACATGCGGTCGAACACTTATTGCACTGAATCAAATCAGCGCCGACCGCAATTCGCACGGCTTGACCGACAGCGTGCTCAAAGAAAAGCGGTTTCTGACGTCAGTCATATTATCCCTGTCCGTGGACGGAAATAAAAGATATTAGCCCAGTCAGCATAAAACCCTCGGGCCGACGTCGGCCCGATAAAGTTGGGCCCACCGGGTACACTTTCACAGCCTCCGTTGATCCAACTGGCGTATCGTGCCTTTTTACAGAAACTTTTGATAATGCAGGAGATGGGCCGGGCAGTTATTTACTTGGCGTCTGTCGATCAGGATAGTTCGAGCATGGTGCCTGATTAGCTTGGCTTCTTGCAGGCACCAAGCTCATCAGCTCAGCCACTACCATCGAGCTGTCTCCTACAGTCGGCGGCGGACATGAAAGGGGTAAATGCCACTCGAAACGAGAGAGGCTGTTGGAGGTAGGGTATCGACCTATATAAATATCTCAGCCAGGCAGTGTCACGCCACTTTTAAAATAAGAAATGATTAACTTGCATTTCCTTGTGCTGACTTTAGCAATGGCAGTTGGATAGCTTTTATTCTGATTTGTAAAGAGTGGAACATTGGCTTAACATATATATACACGTACACAGACACGCACAGACTGAGCTGTCGCGAAAATGCAACGGAAACCACGTTTACGGTTAACCACTTAACTGCTGGGACAAGACGAGCGCTAACCAGCTGCAAGAGACATAAATCCTCATGAGCCCCCGCAGTCGCGGGGGCTCATAAGGATTTGTGTCTCTTGTTTGTCAGTCCAGTGTTCTTTATGCCTGTGTTTTGTCCCATTTAATACGAGTTTTAAAAGCTGATGTCGGTCAGTGTGCGGTCGTGCCAGACGCGAAATTCGTGATCACTGGCAGCGAAACACATGAGCATGGTCAAATTTAGCCCTGAAATTGTCAAGATTTCTTAGAGAACAAAAAACCTGCCCCACTTTTACAAATGATGTGCATGTCATTTTCGTCAGATATGCGCCGCCGAACAATTATTAGCAAACAGTGATCTTTTCGAACTTCCTCGACTCGACTGCACGCGGCAGCAAGGCTGACGATCAGATCATGGAAACTAATCGCATTTCATTCCTGACCTGTCCATCATAGGCGGCGCATGCACAGTGGAGTGCACGTGACCTTACAACGTTATGCGGCACGTTCCGACACTGAGTTCGTTGCTGCCTAATCAGTTTCCCAGCGGCGCTCCACGATTTGAAAGACACTGTCTCTTTTATCTGCAAGGGGCATCAACTTTCATGAAACAATGCTACTGCAGGGGTTCATGAGAATCCATGCCTCTTCTGCCTGAGGTTCATGTCAGTGCATTTCTGATGTGAGTGGCACTGAACGTATGGTGCCTTATCTACTAATGTTGTCTGCTGCATGAATGAGCTTAGTCCTGCTCCAGCCACTAATCAAGATGCTCCGCTATAGCGGACACCTTGCTTAGTGACTGGCGCAGGACTAAGCTCCCTCGGGCAACTAGCCCCAGGTCTTGGGTGTGTAACTGGGCACTGAACGTGCCACTGTTGCGGGTTTTTCAACTTTGTATATGGCGGCGGTGAAGTTTCAAAAAAAGTTACGAAACAATCTATTTGTCACGCAAAAGTTGAAAGTGCACACCACCAGCGCTCTCAAAGTTGCAATCGACACGTGAAGCTTTAAAGCTGCCTTTCCCATCCGATGTTTTGGGCGCGGATAAATTCGATGATAAAACCGATTCTCAATGTTTGTCCTGCCTTAAAGGCCCACTACCGCCGTAACTGTTTATACACTTCTCAGTGTAACAGATGGTTACACACAGGTCTAGCTATAGTTCATTTAGACACAGAGCAATCCAGTTCAGCACACGTCGTCTTTTTGTCTAGTAACCTGACAATGATTCCACTCCGTTCTAGAAATACAACTCTGTTAGTGCGAGAAACAGCTAAAAATAGATTGACACGCTAACGGCAGCGCAGAATAAATAAGTGCGATTACACGTGTGCTTTTGCTGCGTGTCCCAACTGCTGTTAAAGTTCATTAGGTGTGTCGACAAGGCATAACAAACACAAATGGTGCTGAAATGTGTCTTCAGAGTTACACGTGTGGTACTTTCACCTGTTGGCTGTCGGTGTCGCTTTATGTCGCGATGATTCCTTCAGCTACCGACAGCCAAAAGGTTAACTGGGCCTATTAATCAGGCATAAAAGAACTAGGGTCAGTAGTATCCATTCGTCAAGTGGACAACTCTCCTGGTACTGCAATGTACGTGGTATGATAAAAAAAAGTAATTATAGTTGTGCCGTAAAACCGAAACCGTTGTCATAATTTACTTGATATTTTCACATTTTGTAATAGCACAACCCCCCGCTGTTTATGCAAAATTACAGCTACTTCAGGCAAGATTCACGGGTGATGTGGTATTCTGATGACGGTCAGGGTCAGACCTGTGATTTTACGGCATTTGCTATATCCTTGATGCAGTAAAACTCTGTCCTGCCAGCCTCTTTTTCAGTTTAGGGAATAACCAAAAGTCGCATTGGTCAAGGCGATGGCCGAGGAAGAACACGAATGTTTTGCTTCTCAGTGTAGGACACAGTGACCTTGGCTTTGTGGTCACTGGCATTTTCAAGAAAAAGCAAGGCGTTTTTACCACTGAGAGTTGGCCGCTGTTCATGAACAGACTTCAACACTTTTGGAGAAAAAAAAATCTTACATGATATTTTGCTTTGCATGCGCGCTTCACTGACAAAATATGAACAATGACGTGGACCTCTAATGTTTAGAAAATAGAGAAAATATTGCAATCAACCACTCTTGATTGGACTGCTTGCTGAGGATACCGTTACAGGGCAAGCAAATATCGTCTTCAGTGATGACGTCACATGGCTGTTAGAGGCCCTTTATGCTAAACATTTTGAGTAGTTAATCTTAGCGTTCAACTTTCTGTTGCACCTGAGCCTCTGTCAAGAAATAAGGTATCCTTATTGCAGATAGTTTTGGAGGTCAAGGTCATTGCGCATTATCCTTTGAACTGTTCCAAAAGAAAGATTGGAAGTTCAAGATATTTCGCACGATAAAATATATGACTATTTTCTTATCAATACGTAAATTAAGAGCAAAGATTGCTCGTTCCTGGCTGAAAATTGACAGTCAGACCAGTACTTGCATTCAAAGTTCTTTCTTTCAGATTTGAATTGCTCAATCCACTTGCAGTCAGCGCCAGACAAAACGCAAGTAACGTATCAAACAACCTTCACATTTGTTTGGATTTTGACACGGTTGTCTTAAAGTTTTACATTTTTAAAAATATAGTGTAACGCACGCAGACTTGCCCACAGTCGTACGCACAGACTCTCACGCAACAGACGCATACACCGCCACTGACTCAGACGGGCGCATTCATGCGGTAAAACACAATACACGGGCTCCCTTTCTAAAGTAACCTTTATACAGTATAAATAAAAAAGAACGACTTAAATGACTATCAACTATATACAATATTCTACTATCACACCACACACGTATCACAGTATCTTTGCCAGGCTGGGTTTTAGTCTCTCAATGTCTCCAACCTGTTTGATGTTGTTGCCTGGTTACGTTGGTCCTTCTCAGGTCTAGGCGTGAAAGTCCTTCGTCGTACGCTTATTGCCGTCCTGTCTCTTCGGGCACGGACGTCCTCGTTCTCGTACGGTACTCAGTTCTCACTTTGACTTGGGTGTCTTGGTCCCAGTCAGAATCACTCTCAGAAGAGCTGGAGGGATGACCTCACGTAGGTCCCACCTGCGACTCGACGTCTCGGCGTCCGTCTTCCACTCTCGTTACAAGAACTCTGAATAGACAAAAGTCCCAACGTAACACTTGCTAAACACACAACATATTGGATCAATGAGAAACGTCACGTAACCTAGCTGATACAAATAACTCACACGTTCATTCACACACACACACACGTGCTTCATAAACTATTTTCGTATCACCCCATCTCTGTCACTATCTTGAAACAGACTATAGCCTAACTGACACTCTTGCTATACATTACTCTATACCCTGGAAAAGACTATGCTTACCCAACCACGTACTATCTTCATAGCGGCTTAGACATACACACTTCATATTCCTTTAGTCATCTAACTCGGTAAACAACTGTATACAAACACACCGGTTACTTCACCGAATTCTAAACATACATAACTAAACCAAACCGGAACACCGCTATACAACCACATTAATCTTACCACACATACTGTCTTTAACTAAACAACTATCAATACTACATTTATAGAAACATACCTGAAATCTAGGCTTCAGAGTCTTGGAATGCGGGCTAGGTAACTCAACAACCGTTCCATACGACAAAACAGCCCGCACTAACCAAACTAGACCTCTGACAGACACAGCTTTTGCCTAAAACTCACTAAACAGAACTCACCAAAACTCCGTGCTAACCATGCCTTACATATTCCACTTGGGCAGCAGGCCCCACGGACTTTCGGCACAAACAAACCGTTAACAAAAACCGTACCGTACTAATCCTACTAAATGAGCACTATGCCCGAGCATAGAGCTTCATCACATATAGAAATAATTTTAGAGAGTCCACTGTTTTCAATTACATCTGTTTAAATTACTTTTTCAATGACGTCACACAGCGGCATGGCTATAGATACCACCTCCAGATTGTGCACGAATAAAGGACAAAGGCTGAGATTTGTTTTGATACTAAATGTATTTATGTGCTATTGCAAAATCCTCTGCAGAAGTCTTGGGTTTCGCTAGAAAGAAGAATAAAGACTGGTTTGACGAAAACGATGTAGAGATCCAGGAACACCTAGCAAAAAAAAGAGCCGCCCATCAGGCCCACCTAGCCCAGCCTTCCTGCCCTGTGAAGAAGTCTGCCTTCCGCCTCGTCTGCAGCAGTCTCCAGCGCAAGCTCAGAGATCTCCAGAATGAGTGGTGGACCAGACTTGCACAGAGGACCCAGCTTTGCGCAGACAATGGTGACTACAGGGGCTTCTACGAAGCATTGAAAGCAGTGTATGGCCCCAGGCACCTGGTACAAAGTCCCCTGCGAAGCGCGAATGGCCAGGCACTCCTCACAGATAATACCTCCATCTTGAACCGCTGGTCGGAATACTTTCAGAGCCTCTTCAGCGCTGAGCGCACTGTTCAAGAAGCAGTCGTCCTACAAATCCCACAGCTCCCAGTAAAAGTTGAATTGGACGAACCGCCCACCGCTGAAGAGA